>LR749635.1:440871-571891 GCA_902729485.2 Mus minutoides | reverse complement strand
AGAAGATGGCCTAGTTGGCCATCATTGGGAGGAGAGGCCCTTTGGTCATACAGACTCTATATGCCCCAGAACAGGGGAATGCCAGGGCCATTACGTGGGAGGGGGTGGGTAGGGGAGCAGGGCGGGGACTCGGGAGGGTAAGGGAAAATTTCTGGATAACATGTGAAATGTAAATGAAGAAAATATCTAATAAAGAGAGAAAAAAAAAGCGACCATGAAGGAATGGCCACCATCTTATTCTCATCACAAGAGAGAACCGACTTGTGTCCTGACCAGGAGGAGGAGAAGGAGGAAGATGAGGAAGAGAAGGATTCATTCATAAGAGGCACGTTAAAAACAAACTCCCCCAGGGATCAGAAACGGAGAGACTTGTTCTTAAATCACATTTATCTTTCCATTTGCCTCTGTTTTGATTAGACATCTGGCCTTTTAGTTTTCATGTTTAGAATATGATACCAGTCTACCAAATAACTTCTACCCCTGCTTCAACACTCAGACTTTTCTACTCTTGGAATATTCCAAAAGTGTTGAAAAGAAACTTAAGCACTAGAGGCTTACAGTTAAAGTCACACATGCACACACACTCATACACACACTATCCCACACACTTTCCCACACACACACTCATACACACGCACACACACAACACTCTCACACACACACATACTCTCACAAACACATGTACCCCTTTGCATATAATTTCAAATAACATTGAATTATGTGGATAATGTGATTCTAGAAATAAAGCAACTTCCTTTAGATTGCAAACTACTTTGAATGGGTCAGGAAAGAAGCCATTCACGTCCCATTTCCCAGTATAGTGTGGGAATATGACTCAACATTCTATGCACTGGGGGCTTTCCATGTGAGTCAACTAGCCCATAAAGGTTAATCCTGTTTACAAACCCAACATCAATGTAACAGAGGGACAAGTAACTTGTTCTCTCAGTTCATTGATGAAAAACTGAGGAAAAAAAAAAGATAATAGATTGAAAATCACTCTAGCCCAGGTCAGATGGTAGATTATGAGCAGTTCTGTGTGATCTGATGTACTAGTTCCTTTTCTCATTACTGTGACCAAATATCTGGCAAGAAGCAACTTGGGAGGAAGAGTTTGTTTGGACTTAGAGTTTGAGGGTATAGTCCATCACAGTAGGGAGGCCAAGGCAGTAGGGGTGGCTAGGAGCTGGTGTGGACAAAGCAAGAGGCTAGTTGCCCGCAGCACTATGGACCAGGAAGCAGGGAGGGAAATAGCATTGTTTTGCTTGCTTTCTCCCTCTTCCTTTCTGTTCAGACTGGTATCCCAGCCTTAGGGATTGTGCTATCACACTCAGGGCAGGATTTCTTCCTTTGTTAATCTGTGAATAAGACTTTTACTAACACACCCAAATGTGCACTTTCCTAATGCCCTGGGAATTTCTTGATCCAAGAAAATAAAAAACAAACCATTACAAGGGGCAAGGGAATAGACACATGAAAAGAAAGGATAGGCTCTATTCCAATCAAGGAATATTAGAGTGAAAGTGTCTCTCTCCAACAGGCTCTTACAACCACTGAAAGTGCAGGGAAAGAGAAGTGAAAGTCAGTAAAGAGTAGCAAGTGGCTCCAAACTATTATAAACTCCTACCAAGCATGTTATATCCAAAGACAAGTTCTACTCTCAGGCTTCGTCGGAGAGGCTTCTCTTTGCAATGGTCAGTGGTAAGTGCAGAGATTCATGGCTGCTCTAGTTGCGTAGGAGTGACATTTGTTCAGTATTAAAAGAAGGCTTTTATATCACCCTCTCTAAGGCTCGGGATTATCATAGCAGGAAGGACAGAAAGAAGGTGGGAGCCAGAAGATAGGGGTAGGCTTTTGAAGTGCTACCTTTGAATATGACTCAACCACTGCCACATGATCCCATAGCAATGGCATTTGGCTCTACTGGGCCTGAACAATTCTGGGCTTTTCATTAGTCAATCATGGCTCATAAGGGAACTCATGGTCTCTGCCCCGTCTTACTGAACTATTGTCTCCAATGGATAATTCCAAATTCATGGTCACACAGATAGCCTGGTTTAACTCAGTGGGCCATAAAACAAAACAAAACATATGAGCATGAAAACTGGACTTATAGAGACAGGACTAAGAGGAAAATAGGAGAGGGTGTGGGGAGGAGAATAATAACTAGAATGCACATATGAAATTGTCAAGTAATACATTTCTTTATAATAATAAATAATTTTATATATCATGAATAAAATATGTAATTAACTTTAACATTTTGTAATTTGTAAATAATTATATTAAATAATAATAATAGATTTATTTAAAATATAATAAAATACATATGAATAAAATTAACTCCAAAATCCAATAAAAACAAATCTTCCACTGTATACATTAAAGAATCTAAATCAGCATGCTATAGATTCTTTCTGTTCTAAGCTTGTTACTACACTATTCACAAGAGCCAAGATGCAGAACCAACCCAAATGTCCATCAACACATAAATAGGAAAAGGAAATATATATTCATATAGATATATAAATATTATATAGAGTTTTACTTGGCTGTAAAGAAGAATAAAATACCATCATATATAAGAAAATAGATAAACTTAGAGATCATATTTCGAAACAAAACAAGCCAGATTCAGAAAAACAAATATCACATGGCTGCTTTAATATGCAGAAGTAAATTGAATATATACCCATATACATATATATGACACAAAATAGAAGGAGTGTCAGGGGCATGTCTAAGTAGAGGCTGGAAAAAGAATCACCTCAGACTGTTCTCAATTCTTCTTTTCCCTTATTCTAACACAGTTTGTTAGCAATGTAATTTTGTGATTCCAACTCTTTGAAATTCCTTTTATTACAAAGCAAGTGATTTTAAAATACCATATATCATATTTTAATGAAATTATTTTAAAATTTTATTTAAAATAATTCAGCATGCTGTATTATGAATGGTTTCTCTTCCATCAGCTACTTATTGAAGTCATTCTCTTCATAGAGAAAATCGTCCCTGTGGTAGTTTGACTGAAAATGACCCCATAGGCTCATAATGAGTGGAACTATAAGGAGGTGTGGCCATCTTGGAGTAAGTATGGCTTTGTTCAAAGAAGCATGTCACTGGAAGGTGGGCTTTCATGTCTCAGATGCTCAAGCCTGGCCTGCACTCAGAATATTCCAAGTTAATATTTCCCTCTTTTTGATTTTTGCTTGTATGTGTGTGTGTGTGTGTGTGTGTGTGTTTGCATATGTTTATGTGCACCTATGTGTTCAGGGGCACATGTATTCACATGCAAGTGGAGTCCAGAAGTTGACTTCAGATGTCCTCCTCAGTGGCTTTCCACCTCATGTATTCAGTCACAGTCTCTCACCTTGAACCCAGAACTTTGTGATTCACCTAGTCTAGTTACTTGGCCTTCTCCAGGAGTCCCAAGTCTCCACAGGGCATAGCCAGAGTGCCATACACATCTAGCATCTCTGTGGGTGATAAGAATCCCAAATGTGGTCCTCATGCTTGCAGAACAAGTCTTTACTGAAATGTACTTCTTGATGATAGAAGCCAATGTAGTCATTTCACATCAGTGAGTGGCTTTCTTTCATGCAGTGATTCAGTATCTGTGCTCTCTTTGCCTCTTGTGGACATGCTATCATTTTCCATTTAGATCCAGATAGCCATATTTAAAGGTTTTTTCTTCTCCTAGAAAGGGTTTCCCCATTCTCTTTGGTTCAGCTTATATACAGTTAATGTAGTCATACCATCACACAGATTTGTGAGGAAGGCTGAGATGCAGACTAGTTTTGTTTCTGAAGAAAAGGAGAGTCTGGCTTCTGGTGTGCTTCTGTGCTCAGCACACTCAGAAGTCTGAGCTGATTGACCCACTTGCTCTGTCCGTGTGAGAAGTCTGAGGTTTCTAGAGCCAGGACTCTACTTGTAGACTTTACTAACTATGACTTCTTTTTCATTTTCTCTGGATCATTGAAATTATTATAGCATCACTCAACATCTCACCTCCTTCATTAGAAAGAGAAATGCAATAGAAAAGATGGATGTGAGCATTCCACACTGATGTACTTGAACCTTATTTCTAGTTATAACTATTTGTATAGTCGCTGGTGAGTTGTTTCATCCTTACCTCTTCACTACTGAAGGAACCCAGGACCTGATGGATAGCTAAGTCTACCCTCTACTATTGATCCACACCGCTACCATTAATTAGAAACTTTCTTAAGGAAAAGATTTTTTTTGAGACATTTACCTTATAACTAATCAATAATGTGTGATTGGCAAAACTAACAGTCCCTGGTCAGGTCAGTCTGTTGCTTATATGGAAACACACCCATAGAAAGTAAATTTCCCATCACTTAAACTCCTTCCAAGCCAACAGGAATGGGCTGCTCATAGTATTTATGGCATGACTTGCATACACTAGATGGTCAGTAATGCTAGATGCTGCTATTTTCTCCTTCCCTCTTTCCAGTTGTTGAGACTCAGAGAATCTCGTTTTTATGGGGAAATGTTGGTATAGAGAAGAGCATGGTATGCATGTTTTCTACTTGATTAAAATTTCACAGTCCATCTAGTTAGCTCATAACCACTGAGAGAATATCTCTGTTTCTGCTACATGGTCTTTGTTTAATAGGATAATGCTCATTTCAGAGCTTGCTGGAGAGCACTATCTATTAGAATTTACAAGATCTACTTGCAAAATCCATGGTCTTAGGGCATTTACAACTCAACCAGAGAGTCAGAGTGCAGAAAGGAGAAAACAACCTTTCCTGGACTACTGCTTACAAACCAGAGTGCCCAGAACACAGTATGGTTTGTTTACTTAAGTTTTGATACTGAAAAGTAGCAATGAGTTTCCAACATTTAAAGACAAAACACTGTATTGCCATTCAGAAATGGCAATTTGGCCATTATTGGGGAGGCAGGAAAAGCTGACCTGGGTTTCTCAGTGCTACAAAGCAGTAATGTATTCACCAGGAAACCGCTGCTGCACTCTTGTACACCCACACAGCACCCACATCCCCTGCCTGGAGGTAACAGCTTTTGGCTTTTGTTCTGGACCCCATGCCCTTTAAATGTTTACTCTTTTATTTCTGGTTCGTGTTGAATGCATTCACATCATTTCCCAAACTCTCTAATGATGTTTTGCAAATTATGCTCAGAGTTGAGAAAGAATCTCTTTCCCGCTGACCTAAGACAGGCACAGATGTTTGTGTTTCAGTCAGGTTTATCGGGGTCAAAGGTTGTTTTAAAGAAGGAGCAAATAATCAAATGACTACAGAAATGGTTTAGAAGACAAGAAATGGGGGTGGGGTGGAGATAGGGAGTGGGTAATAGCTGTGAAAAATGACAGGATAAGATACATCAAGCAGGGCAGAATTGAGGGAAGGTGGTATCTGAGGGGATCTCAATTCCAACCTTTGCTTGCTTGTCCATGCCTCCAGGAAGAGATGACCAGACTCCTCCCACTCTCCCTCCCATTTCAATCAGCTTCATGGCTCATATTTTTCTCTCTACCTAATGATTTGCTTATATGCATGTGGTAAATGTATCAAAGACAAACCTTACTTTTCAAGTGAGAAGATAAATCTGGTGCCTTTCATGAGAGAAAATTAAAAATGAATGTTGGAAAATAAACATTTTTCTTCCTTTTTAACAGCCTGGGCCATGGGAAAAGGCTGGATGTGGGAAAGTCAATTTAGTTTAGCAAATCAGAATCAAGCCATGGATGCAGTTAGTGGTTTGATTTAACAGTTATCTGGACTGATCACCCCGGAATTGGAATGCTGAGGTTTGATTCCTACCTCTCCTCCTTCTCAGCTATGTGAGAGCTGATAGGTCACTTAAACTTTCAATGTCTTTTTTTTTCCTCAGAGAGATGACAATTAATAATTATGTCTGCTTCATAAAGCAGTGCAGGCATGAGACTGGGTCTTGAGAAAGACAAGAGCCTTCATAGGCATAGAATAATGAGTATGCCCCCCCTTGGGAAAACACCCCCTCACCTGAAGAAGGGACGAAAGCCAATTGCAGAGCCCTGTGTGGCGAGGCAGAACTGGCAGAAGGGCCCCAGAACAGTGGTTTCCAAACGCGATCGAGTATTGAAATCACCTGGAGCAGTTCCAAAACTACTGATGCCTGGGTCTCTTGGTCCCAGAGATTCTGCCTGAAGTGTTCTGGCATGTGGCCGAGTCTGGGGAGTTTTAAAAGTTACTCAGCTGATTCTAACATGCAGCCCATTTGGAAGACTGTGCCTCTAAATGAGGTACACAAGCTTTAGGACCCTGCCCCCATGCTCATCACAATGTACATCTAAATAGAAATACTACTGAGGTCTCTCATTAAATTGCCATATGTCAAAGACTTGTTGGAAGATAATAAGAATAATAGCTACCACTCACTAGCAATTATCGCAAAATAATGCAGAGGAAATGAGCACAAACTCTGAATTTGGCTAAAATCACAGCTCTAGCTTTTAATGTGTGAATCTGAGGAAGTCACTTATCTCCTTGCGTTTTACATTCCTGATATGTAAAATGAGAGTTACATTACTATCTATCCAAAGGGTGATGCACATTAATATGCACAAAGAACTCAGAACTGTGCATGGTACTGAGCAAATACCTCCTAAAGATTTGCCATTCATGTCTTTGATATCGTTATTGAGTATCTATTCTCTTCTAGACACTACTGTACTATGTTCTTATAAAGCACAGGAAATCTAGCTGACATGTCAAATGGAGTCTTATATTCTCCTACCACAGACCATCAATAAAAATATATTAATTTTCTCTTTCCTTCTTAAGAGAATCTGATAGGATCCTTGTGTAATAAGTCTTATATTCATCTACATAGTGTGGGGCACTTACTTTTGTATCTCCAGCCCAGCCAAGTGTAATGGGTGATGTAGTGTGTCCCCAAGGTGCTCTTTCAGGACACCAAATCACTCATTTCTCTGATGCTATGGATATTGCTTCTGCTGACTGATCATGGCTGCCATCCTCCCTGTGAACTACCATTGGGTATAAAGAACTATTTTTATACGAGTCAACACCCCTTTCTTGGGACCATGCAATGAATGATAACTGTAGGAATACAGCAGTCTAATTCTCTGACCTATGTTTGAGGAACAACAGTATACTCTGGGACTCTCACTATAGATCAGTTGATCCATCTTTTCTAGCTTTTTGTTAGTACTATTCTATCTTTCTCCTAGGGAAACCATTCCTGAAAGTACACTCAAATACAATTTCTGCACTAGACTCTTCATCTCAAATTCAATTCCCTGGAATCTAACCAGCTGCTGTTATGAGTGACCCAACCAAAAAAACCTTTTAAATGGGATTTTTCAGATGGTTCATCTTTAGTCACCTGATATTTTAATCCTGTCTATAGTAGAATGAGAAGAATAAACATTCCCTGTAAAACTTTCCTAGTGTAGTTGTTTGAATATTCAACAGTTGTGAGTTGAAAAGAGATACAGGGGAAAGGAACGGCCTAGCAGATGCTGGGAAAAGAGTCATTAATAAGAACAATTATGTTGGATGTATATGTATGACCAGTGCATTAGAAGATTAGTGTGGCTGGCTACTAACTTAAGAAGTGTTTTCATTGTTACTACTTTTTTTTTTGAAGGTGTGGGAACAGGTCAGGACTAGAAATTGAATTCAGATCCAGACATGCCAAGAAAAATGTAAAATTTAGAATTTTTTTTCCTGGGCAAAGAAGAAATAAAGTGTGGGAAAGTCAGAAAAAGCCTGAAGATAAGAACATAAGAGAAGTGAAATTTCAAGAAGACTTGAGTTTGCTATCCTGTAAGTCTGCTGCTAAGGCCTTGTTGGTAAAGAAACAAGACCCTGACTTTTGGAATATGGACATCTGGTTTAAAGTGCTTAAAAAATCTTGTAACTCCAAACTCCAGTGAGCCAATGAGTTAATAAAAGATGCCCACACATTCCTGTCACAGGCTAAATCACAGTGTAACAGAGAACTTGAACTTGAAAGAAAACACAAGGACAACATCTAGAGCCCAGAAGTGATGGGGTCTCTAGGGATAGCTAAAGAACTCTTAGCAGTGGATATGCAGAACTGTAATCTATAAGTACTGGTTCAGGAGAGATAAGTAATAACTTAAGTAAGGGATTATTCACTAGTAACATAAGATTTAAGTCATACTGATGACTTTATACGATGTGATCATATGCTGATAAAATGATTACCATGGCACAAAACAGAAGAAAAATATCAAGTATTTGAGTGTAATAGTAGGCTAAAATGGGCAGACTACATAAGGTTGAACTCCAATCGTTCAATTACTACATTCAAAAGACTTGGCTCAGAACACCCAGCATGTCCAGTATGTTGCTGTGCAGCTGATGGGAGTAAAAGCATCATTAAGAGGCTCAATGATGTCAAACCTTTATCACTTAGCACTAATGTAGAAGAGTTTATAAAACTGGACCTGCTATAGCAGTAGATGTAATGGATCTAATGGATCTAATATCTAACCCAATTTGATAGACACTGAGTGGTGACACTTCAGCATCAGAAACAATGGTAAAATCCGGGAGGCTTCAAAAAAGCATTTAACACAGAGAACTAGATATGGTTAACACAACATACATCTCCAGAGACTGGACAAGTGGGCAGTCAACCAATACATTGCATGGTCCATATAACACAAAAACATTAGGGTTAGATTACCAGGAGATTCAAACTAAGGATGTGTGTGTGTGTGTGTGTGTGTGTGTGTGTGTGTGTGTATGTGTGTATGTGTGTGTGTGTGTGTGTGTGTATGTGTGTATGTGTGTGTGTGTGTGTGTTTGTATACCTTTCTTGAATAAGTTTCATTTTTGAACAAGATCTTAGAGCTATATCACATTGACTGAAAGAGAGGCCGAGCTAGGAGAAAGGACTCTGATACATCACAGCAAGTATGTAGGTTAGTTTCCTCAGTCCATCCTCCGAAGGCCTTTTCTTAAGACTGTTTATATGCATCCAGATACAGAAGAAAAACAAATTTCAAAGAATTTAAAGAACATCAGCACTTATGTATGGAGGCTTCTGTCACTGGCTACACTGATGTCAGCAGAACAGTCATATAACCTAGTAGCCATGGTGGCAAGGATGGAGGGTACATATGAGCTCAACAGCAGGGGTGCTCTCTGCTACTAAGTTTTATTGGGCTCTTGCCACTGACAAATGTCCCACACGCCAGTTAAAAGGAAAAGACCAATAATCCGCCGTATGGCATGGTCCCTTGAGAAGACTAAGCATTCACTTGGTGGCAACTTTATTGCACTGAACCCCTTCTAATTAAAAGGGACTAGTGATTCATTACAATTGAAGTTGACATGTGTTCTGAGTACAGAATTGTCTTTTCTGCTTCCAGTATATAAAAGCTCATACGATGTTTGATCCTATTTCATGAAACCACATAGTTACTATCACAATGAACAATGGAACCCATTCTACAGAAAGGAACATGCAAATGTCATATGCCAAGCAGGTTAGAATCTTTTATTCTCAGATAGACATCATCTGGCTCTTGGAAGTAACAACTTGGATATGATGTCCTTCAGAACAATGTGATAACATGATATAATTTATAACCAATGGGTGGGAATGGATCATTGACATCATTCCTAGTGACTAACTAGGGGAGATTGGGTCTCATCCTCATTACTTTGGGCCTTTTAGGTCTTCAGGTTTCCACTTGAAGAGATCCAAGTACTTTCCATTAGCCTGAGCTGTAGTTCTCTCCTACCCATGTTTGGGGGATAAATATGGCTGTCACAAATAAACAAGATAGTGATCCAGGATTCAGACCCATCAGGGATGAGAGCCTGGGATGTCTCATCACACAAGGGCTACTGTGACATGCCAAAAATCAACCACTGTTTTTCATAATCCATATAAAACAAATAAATTAAAGATAGATTACCAGGAAGCTCATGAATGTTTGAGCAGCTGAGGGCAGCAGCTTTGTCTCCGAGAGCAGCTACATTACAGGGACTAGGATTCATTTTCTAACCTTCAGCTGATGAGATTCTCCCTGGACCAGAATTATTTTTTTAATATTTTAAAATTTAATAAAAATTTAAAAATATATGTGCTTATTCCCCAAGCATCAACAGTGTTATTTCATAAATACAACTTTTTAAAAACTTATTCACCTTACATCCTGCTTACTGCTCCTGTCTCAGTCACTCCCTTCCAAAATCTCTCCCCCACTCCCCTCCCCTTCTTCTCTGAGCATGTGGGGCTCCCCTTGGTATCCCCACACACACTTTGGCACATCAAGTCTCCATGAGGTTAGGTGCATTCTCTCCCGGTGAGGCCAGACAAAGAAGCCCAGCTGGAAGAAAATATCCCATGTAGGGGCAACAGCTTTGAGGATAGCCCCTTGTCCAGTTGTTCAGGACCTACATGAAGACCAAGCTGCACATCTACTACATATGTGCTGGGAGGCCTAGGTCCAGCTTGTGTATGTTCTTTGGTTGGTGGGAACCAGAATTCTTAAAGCCCTATTTTCAAGTTGGATAAACTTAATAGCTGAAGACATCACATCTACATATATAAAGGATGAGCTACAGTGGGTGGCTGTAGTGTGATTTTTAATTCGGGATCAAAACACTCATTGCCCCAAAGCAGCTTGATGGTCACTGCTTATATATATTTATCCATTCTAGAATTTGTTCTTTGCTGAAGAAAACTTCCTTGTCCAAGTTTATAATCCCTTTCCTAGGCAATCAACACAGTGCCTGGTAAATACATTAGTGGATGCTCACAATCATCCATAGGACAGAGAATAAGCTCCCCAATGAAGGAGCTAGAGAAAGTATCCAAGGAGCCGAAGGGGTCTGAAGCCCCATAGGAGGAACATAAGTATAAACTAATCAGTACCTCTAGAGCTCTTTGGAACTAAACCATCAATCATAGAAAACACATGATGGTTCTAGCTGTATATGTAGATGAGGATGGCCTAGTCGGTCATCAATGGGAGGAGAAGCCTTAGGTCCTGTGAAGTTTCTATGCCCCAGTATATCCCCAGGACAGGACTGGGAATGGGAGTGGGTGGGTTGGGAGGCAGGGGGAGCGGGGAGGGAATAGGGGATTTTTGGAGGGGAAACTAGGAAAGGGGATAACATTTGAAATGTAAATAAAGAAAATATCTAATAAAAAGAAGGATTTAAAAAAAATCCCCTTTGCTCAAGTACAAACAACTACAAAGGCTCTTTCCTGCTCAAGAGTTCCCTGTGGGACTTGTCACAAGAGCTTCCCAGTTTGACTTGTACCTCTGGGCAATGTTTTTTCTTACTTCTGGGGTACCTGTCTTATAGAGAACACCATCATAAATACTCTGTCTGCAAACATCCAACTTAAGTCTGGGATATATCTATATCTAATCTATATCTATATCTATATCTATATCTATATCTATATCTATATCTATATCTATATCCACATCCACATCCACATCCACATCCACATCCACATCCACATCCACAACCACATCCACATCCATATCCATATTCATATCCATATCTATATCTCCAAAGCATCACAATCAAGGAGTGTGGATGTATAAGATAAAAAGATATTTCTTCCAGCTCAATTTCATCCCTGATGGTAGTGGAAGGTTTGTCTGCCTACTAATCATGCTATTGTTAAAGAGAAGACAAGCGTATAGCACATTAGTAGAACCTGTACTTGACCTACAGGAGATCTGGCTTTAATCTGAGCACTAAACAAATGGACAGAAATGGATAACAGAGTATGTCTAAAGAGATCAGAATTCTCATTTATCCAAATACAATATCCTATACAAAAATACCTTCAATAGCAATCTCCTCTAAATCCCAGAGCATGAACTAGTGTGGATATTTAACTAAAAGAAAAACCTTCTTCTTGCTTTCTTCCACTTAGAAGATACAGGGTCACTCCTTTGGGAAAACAGGCAGAGCTTCCTAAGGGAAATAATTTCCCATTGAAATGTGAGAAAGGAATCCAGTGGCCCCACTGGTCTCCTATATTCTAAAATGTACTAGAGATGCTGACAAGAAAATCATTATAATGATAAAATACAGAACTCTATACGCGCCCTAATCTGGAGAATGGGATATGCAGCTTGTGTCCAACTGCTGGTGTTCCTGAAGAGAATTTTTAACCTTGGTTAGAGTGTTTTTAAGATGGCTTTATACTAACTGTAATAGAGATAAAATCTCCCTGTTAAAATAGCTATAATATTAGTCACCTCAGGGGGATGCTGTCAGGCTTTGTGAAGTACTTTGTGGATCAAAGCAGAGATAAAGTAGCAGTGTTATCATTTTTCAACAGGGAGGGCTATTTGGCTAACCCTCTGCCTGAACTCACTCTAATAAACCAACTCACTTGCCTACAGAAGCCATCAACTCCACCACCCACTTCATTTCAGTGGTGACAGGGGAAACAAGATGACTGATTTCTCTGAAGACACTGGGAAAATGTCACAATTTCACTCAGGGGAGCAAGAGAAACTGGGCAACGAATGCTACAAAGTGTCTAATAGACATAGCTACAAAGTGTCTAATAGACATAACCTTGCTGTCCTCCAACATTTAGGGGCAAAGTCATTTTAGATACCCAGCCTGGGAAGTAAGATTTCCACCATCCATTCCTAACTTTCTTCCTCTCCTTCTCCACAGAGGCAAGGATGGCTAAGTATGCCAAACGCCACTCTTCACTGAGCAGAGGTAGACAGGGTTCCTTATTCCTCACCGAATATGGCCATGGGACTTGTTCTCACCAAACAATTACTGCTCTTAGGCCTGGGTGAATGTTAAGAAAAACTGAATTATTCCCAACTGTGCCCCTCTGACTGAATATCAAGCTCTCTGTCATCCCAGCAGCTAGTGAATTGAAAGATGTTTCAGAAATAAAAGTTTTGTATAGGATGGTACATGAGAAAACAAACAAACAAACAAACAAACAAAAAACCCAGACTTCTAATTGTATTAATACTGGAATGTACTTGTTCCAGTGTTTACCAATACCTGAAATTACATAAGAATACTTTTTGAATTATTGAAATATAGGAGGTAGCTTTCCAAGCAATGAGCCCCGTTTTACTTTTAATCCTGACATTAGCCTGCAAGGCAGTTGCTATAATTATCCTCATTGCATAGATGAGGAAATGAGGGGCAGAACAACTCAGCAGAATGATCCAGCTCCAGCTCACATAGGCAGTAAGAGCAGGGCAGGCCCAGGTCTCTCTGATCTCAGAGCTATGTATTCCTCAGCCAGAGGGCCCTGGGTCCATTTGCCTCCCTTCTTTCATCCCTTAATTTCTTGCTTCTGAGGCCACAGACTCACCAGGTCACCCACCTTGTGAGTAACTTACTGTCTGTAGTAGTGACTTTTGCATCACTATAACACAATGTCTGGCAGTAACAACTTATGGGAAAGAAGCTTTATTTTAGCTCACTTTGGTTCACAGTTCCCAGGGGTCCAGGAAAGTGTGAGGAGAAGCTCAGAAAAAGGAGCATACAGCAGCAACACACATCAGGGAGTAGAGACCCTAGCGTGAAACCAAGGACCAAGCATCATCTTCAAAAGCCTTCCTTTGATTATCTACTTCTGTCAGCTGGGCCCCAAGTCTTAAAGCTCTTCACAGTCTCCCAGAACAGCAGCATCAGCTGGGAACCCACCAGTGAAACCCTGGGTCTGTGGGAAAGACTTCATATTCAAACTAAAACCCTGACTGAAACCTGTCAAATTCAACAAGGCACTGATGTCTCCAGTTGCAGCCTAAGAAATCCATCCTGGTCCAGATCATCCCCTCCTTAACCTCACTCCATCCTTTGTGCATCTGTCCATCACTGGGGAAGAGTATATTTCCTAATGGTCCTCCCAACAGAATGACTTGCTCAGCGTTGGCTTCCCTGATGTGCATGCAAGCCTAAGAAGCCAGCAGTGCTTTCACAGATCTGCACACAACACTTGGCAGAAGCAGATCCCAAGAACTGTTTACTAAATAAAATACTTGCACACAAAAACACAGCACTAAGCAAGTAGACATGTCCTGAACAATTCGCCAGAAGAACTTTGGGACCACTGGGTCAGAAGATGCCATAAACACAAGAGTCTTGTTTGGCAACAGATGAACTTTCTCATCCTTGCACTTGAGTAGAGTGCTAATCTCTATTCCTGTCTCTAGACTTGTACAGGTATGGATACTTAGGGCATCCACTTCAGTAACACTAGGGTACAAGTGATTCTACTTAAAACAATATCTATCCTTCATACCCGGACCACAGTTTCTATAATGCTTGAAATCCCTCTATTAAGAGTTCAGACATTGACAAAAGTTGAGAGATTTTATGCATTCTCATCTGGATACAAATAGCTTAGCTATACCATTCCTTTAAAATAGGATTCGGGGGGTTAGGGAGAGGCTCACCAGTTAAAAGCACTCTCCTCTCTTGAAGAGGCCTCAGCTGAGTTCTCATACCTATGTCAGGCAGCTCACAACTGTTTGTAACTGAGTACCGCACACAGGCATACACGAAATTTAAAATTAATAAAATAACTCTGTAAGAGTGGAATTTGAAAAAGAAAAGAAAAGAAAAAAGACAACAGACTTTTAGAATTCTAACCTAAGGATCCCACTTTTGAGAAACCAGGTATGAGAATTCAGAGTTAGGGCAGGTGGAGAGATAGCCCTTGGAACATAGGATAGCAGATTTATCTGCTTTGTCCAAATGCTCAGAGAGAGTCTGAGCCCGAGATGATTGTATTCACAGAAGACCACGGGCCTATTTACAGAAGTGGACAGTATGGCAGCCTCTCTGCATTACTCTAACACGGGTCTTCTTGAATAGAACTAGAGAAACTCAACCTTTCATCCAAACTAAACACTAATTGACTTTGGGAAAGATGCTGCAACGATCAGGAGTAGGTTGGTCACCAGAACGACCCTAGGGCAGAAAGAGCTATACAACTACCTTCTCAAACTTCTCTTATTATTTTCTCTGTTTCAGTGGTGCCTGTCACTAGCCCTATCTAGCACCAGAGGCTGAAGTCTGCTCAGTATAAAAGGATAGAAGAGTCAAAACTTGCTAGAACAACCTGACTTTGAAAGCTCCAATGCTGACTTTAACTAGCTGTTAGAAAACTGAAAACTTGAGATTGATCATTAATGACAGATAGATGAATGTGGTAAGAATGATCAGTCCGAGTCTCCAACCCCACAGGCATAAAACACTCAGTAGCAAGCATGCCCTGTGTAATGCATTTGAGCCTAGCCTTGACTTCCCTTCCCTTCGATAGGATGAGGTAAGGTGCTCTCATGGATGTTCCTCTGCTACATGTGTTATTCTCTGACTCTATTAGGTTAAAGTTCTTCCCTGTGGCATGATGGAGCCTTGCATAGCCCTGTCCCAACATATAGTATGAATTCAGATGTACCATTGAGTTTCAGATGGATGAATAAAATATTCCTTCTTGTAACTCTGTACTTCACAGCCTCTACGAACCTGTAATTTTATGCTGACTTTGATCACATTCTAGTTTAAGATACAAATTATCCTGGAGGAAAAGCCCTACCATTGGATAAACAGAATATTTAAATTGCCTTTTAATAATTCAACAATTCAACAAATATTTCCTCTGTTCCTACTATGAGCTGGTTACACCAGTTTTGCAAAGGTGACCTTTGATTTAAGTCACAAGAAAGAAGAGGATAGCAAGAGGAAAGAAATGTGGCAGGGGTGGAGCTGCCTGAAGCAAGAGCATCTAAGACGTCACAATGACTACGGGTGAGGCAGAATCCTGATTGAACTCTTGGAACAAAAAAGGGTCAGCTAGTAAAAGTAATATAATTACAATAAGGTATGGGCCCTACCCAAGAATGCCTCAGTGGCCCATTAATTGTATTAAAGATACCATGCAATGCAAAATATTAAGAGGGAATTTAGGCTGGAGGCTGATAGGAAATTCCCTCTGTAATCTGTTACTAAGTTTTCCATAGATCTAAAAATATTCTTTAAAAAGCCTATTTTATAAAGTAAGGAGGAGAAGACCCAGGACACCCAAGGAAGGACAAAGCATTCAGTGCACCCCTCTCCTCCTTTTTCTCAGAGAATCTGAACTCCCTTTATGATACTATTTCTTATTTAGCTTGTCAGTAGCTTGTGGGGGGATACATCTACTCCCCAGTTCTGACAAATTGCTCTCACTGGCTTTAGCTGACAGCATATCCCACCCACCCTGCCCAGACAACTGCCTAAAAATCTTGCATGTGCCAGGTCTGCTGGCTCCAGTTTATAATCTTAGTTACTCTGGATGCTCAGGCAGAAGGACCAGCAGCCCAAAATAGGCTGGACTCTATCGTGGCTTCAAGACCAGCCTAGGAAACCCAATGAAACTGCCTCAAATTAAATAGTATAAAGGAGGTTAGGAGTATATATTACATCAAAACTCTTGCCAGGCATGTACAAAGGCATCAGGTTCAGCCTCTAGTACCCCAAACCAAACCAACCAAGCGGACGCAGAGAAGCAAGACATGTAATGAGCAGGAGCAGCAGGACACTAGGAGCCCTCTCTACTGCTGCCTTCAAAGCCTTTCCCGTCTCCAGCCAGCAGTGAGTATGAGGACACTGGTTGCCCAGTGCGGCAGCTTTTCTGCCACCATAGGGAGAACAAAAAAGGTTATGTAAGGGGAGCGAGCACAGGGAAGCAGAAATGACTTGATTATGTTATAATCTCAAAGACAAAAAATAAAAACAATAAAGAGAGAAACCAAGAGAACTAGACACCATAATATCACACACACCCTGAAGAAGCAAGATGGATAAAGTGACCTTTGGTGCCATCCTTTGAGATTTCCTGAGAGCACGTGTCCGAGGACAGTGCTACGGGAGACAGGCATGGAAAGTTCCAGCTAAACTTTCAGACCTACTTTGAGTCTGGCTTCAGGGCTTACTTGTGGACACTTGGCCAAGTTGACCAGAGCATGCAGAAAGAGAAGGTTCCACCATGGTGGGACACCCTCCTTGTGACAATGACAAGGTCACCGAAAGACATGCAAGTGTTACGGCCTTTATGGGGTTTGCTTTTTAGTTTGCAAGCAGAGTAACATCAAGGATGAAACAGTTAAGGAACAGATTCCGTGTTTTCACTCCTGGAAGTCTACCTAAGGCACACTGTCTTGTCTTCTGGGCTTGCAGCACTAAAGGCCAGAGGTTGATTTGATTCCATATTGAGTCTCTAGTCAGGAAAATCAGTTGGATGTAAGAGCCATGGAAGAAGGAAAGGCTGCTTGCTTCTGTTTGCCTCTTATTCCAGGGCTCAGCACCCCAGCAAATATTTACTCAGAGCTCTGAAAAGATGTGTTGAATAAAGTAAATGCAAAATATCTTTAACTGCAGAATAAATTATCTAAATAAAACAAATGGCGAGAATTGCACGTTTAATCCCTTATCTTTAGCGCAAAGACTCCGAGGCAAGTCAGGCAAATAGGAGCCCAACTGCAGCATCTGAAGGCAGAGTATACAGGTTTCTCAGAACCTCTCCGCACACCACGATGGTCTCACCCGGAGGCTCGCTTTTCTCAGAAAATTAGCCATGTGACTGAAGATAGCTTTCCAAAGATGACCAGTCTGACATTCTGTTCTCTCACCCTCGGCACGTTCAACCACGCCGAGCTGGCTCAGACCTGCTAGCTCAGATTGACAAGTGAGAAACTGATGCTTTCTCATTAGCTGCATCTCGCTAGACAGGAAACAGCTTTTCAAAACAACCAGCTATTCAGCCCGCTGGGGGAGAGAAAAAGCAGCTAAGATAGACCGGTAATGTCGCCTTTCCTCCCTTCTGAATCTGCTAAGCCTGAAGGTGGTAGGCATGCGTCCTAATGCTCCAGAGAAATGCCTCGTTCCCTTGTGACATCAGCGTGTGAGGCTTTTGGCCTGCTCTTGATTAGAGCTTCTGTTTGCTGCTTACAAATACTGAATGACAGATATGTAGGGAAAGCATAAACCGCTTTCCACAGTGTTTGAGGTTTTGTTGTTGTTTTTGCAAACTGTTGCAAGGTATGTTATCTTCTTGTTAAACAAGTGACTCACTGACCTCCAAGTATGCAGACTCATCACATGAGACACTTTATTATATTTTTAAAAATAGAATTTAAATGTGTTTAATTGTGGCATAGGATATATGTAAAATTGGGATAGTTTTAAATCTAGCTATCATCCTCCTATTCAATCCGTCCCTCCCTCCAGATGATAAATGAAGTCAAGAACATGCACCACACTCTCCCATTGTGCTAGGATCAGGGGACATTCAGAATTCTCGGGCTGACATAGATCGCTTATTACTAGCCCAGACCCAGAATGTTCTACCCTGGCCAGCATTGGCATTCACTGCAGTGTTCCTCAATCCTGGCTAACACTCTGCAATTTCCTTCCCTGTCAGTCCTGGGTGGATTAATCTAACTGGTGATTTTTTTTAACATGTCTACAAGTTCTCTTGTACTCCTCCCCTTGAAAGGGGGAGTCGACAATCCTCTCCCTTGAAAGGGGGAGTCGACAGTCCTCTCCCTTGAAAGGGGGAGTCGACAGTCCTCTCCCTTGAAAGGGGGAGTCGACAGTCCTCTCCCTTGAAAGGGGGAGTCGACAGTCCTCTCCCTTGAAAGGGGGAGTCGACAGTCCTCTCCCTTGAAAGGGGGAGTCGACAGTCCTCTCCCTTGAAAGGCGGAGTCTACAATCTTCTCCCTTGAAAGGCGGAGTCGACAATCCTCTCCCTTGAAAGGCGGAGTCGACAATCCTCTCCCTTCGAGAATAGATTGCAATTAGTGGCACTCATCTCACTGCAGAGGTGGCAGAGAGTGACTTCCAGAAAAGTCTTAAGCTATTTGTGGTCTTCTGGTTTCTTCTCTTGGAACTCCTACTCTTCGGAAAATCAGCTACCATGACATAAGGACAGTCACGGAGCTTTATGGAATAACTTACATGGTAAGGAATGGTGGCCATATGCCAATGGTCATGTGATGTCTCTATTTATATGAGTCCTCTTGCCTCAGATCCTCAGTCAAGACCTTTTCTGTTTTTTTTTTTAACTTAAAAAAATATTTATTTATTCAGCCTCGCCTCCCAGTACCCCCTCACGCAGGTCCTATCTCCATTCTCCCTCTCCTTCTCCTTTAAGAAGAGCAAGCTCTTTCCCCGGGTATCACTCATTCTCCCCACCTTGCCCCAGAACATCCAGTAACTGCAGGACACCCCCCCCCACCGAGGCCAGTTGGGAGAATGGAGGTCCACAGGCAGGAAACAAATTCAGGGACAGGTCCCCTCCTGTTGTTGGGGGACCTGCATGAAGACCTAGCTGCAACTCTGGACAAACCTGGCCAAGGGATGATGGTGATTTGAACAGGAGTTGATGGTGACAGGAAGATGTGGTTTTAAACTGATTTCAGTATATGACTGAAAGAAAGTAAAATGTCTCATTAACTTTTATACTGAATATGCGTTGACATGGTAGAATTTTATACAGTTCAATTAAAATATAAATTATACTACTAAAACTAACTTCAAATGCTCTTTTAACATTTTCAACATAGATAAAATAAATTTAAAATTATAAATATAGTTATGTATGTGCCTTACAGTAGAAATTAAGGCTGTTATTAAAAAGCAAAATTTTACTTATATTTCTAAGATTCATTGGTCATTCCAAATCTATTGTTTCTTTTAAATAACTTTATGCTACTACTAAAAGTTGTAATTTGAACTTGATAGTTAATAATGAATCAATTGTTTCTTTAAGACTATATATATATATATATATATATATATATATATATATATATATATATCCTACAACTGAAATTTAAGAAGACAAGCAAGTTTGTTGAAAGTGGTCAAATATTTGAATAGTAGTGTCACTTAAGGGTCTTATAGGAATGACAAAATGAGTACATGAACAGATGATGTTCATTAAGGAAATGTATACAGCACTGAAAAGGAGCAGAATCAAGAAACCTGGTCATCCAAAGCACCGGTAACAGGACAACTGCAGCTCTTGTGTGCTGATGATAGGATTATAAAACAGCAAAGCTCTTTGGGGTGGAGCATGGCAGTTCGCTGTGTATTGGACATAACTCTAGCCAAAGACCCTCTCTAATCCAAAACAAGTCTTGTAAGAGAATAACTCTAGTCATGATAGCTCAAACAGGAGCCAACCTCTATTTTCCTGAGTTGATGGGTAAGCATGTTGTAGAATGGGCATGCAATTCAATACTACTACTTGGTAGTAAGTGGGCATGAGCTACTAATCCAGACAGAAATCATGAATGTCAAAATCATGATTCTGAACAAAATTCTAGGAAAAGGAGACCATCATTAGACCAGTGCTTGCCAAGGCCCAAATGTGTTTGATTATATGTGTTTTGTGGTTGTTGTTGTTGTTTTAGTATAAGACTGATAATAGAAAATATACCCTCTACATATACAGAGAATGCTTTTGTGATGGTATTTTAAGAAACCTATTTTGAGTTCTAAAGACTACCCATTTCTGAACACTATTAATGCAAATAGCATTGACATTAAATTATAAAAATGCTTGCTGTTATTTATTTATTTATTTATTCACTTATTTATTTATTTATTTATTTATTTATTTATTTATTTATTTATATTTTAGGCATATGAGTGTTTGGCATGCATGTATGTACACACATGTGTATGTAGTACCTGAAGAGGCCAGAAGATGGTGTGGAAATCTCTGGAACTAGAGTTATAGAAGGTTGCGAGATCTCATATGTGGATCCTCTGAAAGATTAGTGAGTACCCTTAACCCCTAAGACATCTCTCCAGCCCTAGTTGGTACAGTTACTACCTGGTCTTAGGGGATGCTTAATGAGAACAGGAGACAATATAAACGCATTTTCTCCAGTCTGAGCTCTGTATGTTCCTCAAGGGCTGCCCTCTGTCTAGGGCCAAGGATAAGATGGTCAAAGCTGGAGGAAGAACTATGGCAGATAGTTCAGTCTTAACACACTCTTCAAAGCAAGAATGGAGATCTGGTTCTAAAGTCTGGTAACTAGAGTGAGCAGTCTCATGACAAAAAAAAAAAAAAATCCCCAGTCATGGAAGTTGTTCTGCTACATTTTCTTACATAGTAACATAGTGACCTAAATCCTAACATCTTTGGGAACCCAGAACAGAAAACAGATAATAATTGGCATCTCTTGTAAGTTCTTTAGAGCAGGCATGGTGAATAGAAATGAGTTTCATATGCTCATCACTTATCATAAAAAGAAGATGAACCATCCTGCTACTCCCCTTTGGCTGCTCCCTGCCTCAATGGAACCGTTAAGCTCTTTCTGTGTCATCTCTGAGGTAATTAGCATCACTCAGAAGACACCTGAGCAGCCCCTGCAGTACAGAAGACACATTCTGTCATTCAAGAAGAGCTGTAATTAGGCACTGCAGTAAATGTGAAATTCTACAGATTTTATTTCAAATGAAGAGAAAGCTATGGTACCTCAAGGAAATGAGAGAATAAGTTGATGCTCAATTCACACACACACACACACACACACACACACACACACACACGCTCGCACGTGAATGTTGTGCATTTTAACAGTTGCAGAAAACTCAAAAATGGAAAAAGACACAATATATAATCCCATTTTGGTAATGTGACATTTATTGTTTTGGTTTATTTGCTTGTGGTGGTTTTAAGGTATACTTGTCTCATGGCCATAATGTAGCATTTGTGTATTTTTAAATCAGATTTAAATGACAAACATTTTTCCACGTTGCTAACTTCCACAGCTAGTCCATTATGCTACTCCATCATTTATGAAACCAACTACCTACTCATGGAGACTTTTTAGCTATATCATATTTTGACCATTATAAAAACCAGTTTCAGAAACATCAAGCTTATAGCTATTTTCCAGGTCTAGCTTATTTCTTCAGATTGATTTTTCTAAATGGAATTACAAGATCAACAGTGACAGAAGTATTCATGAATCTTAACATATATTGCTACAATATTTTCAGAAGAACATGTAATGGCAGTGGAGTGTGGAGGTTCTGGCTGAGCCTGTTCTGCCTGTTAGGGCAGTCACTCTAAAGGCCACAGCAGTCTCTCAATATTGGTGTATTGTTCCTAGGCTTCCAGGTTCTCTGGTCAGCTCCATGGGTACTACTGAGCCAGACCCCTGTGCTGGACACAAAAAATCTGCATTTGACAAGTCCTTCAGGAGGTTTTGAAGCTGACCCAGTTCTGAAGAATATTGATCTGATAGCATTGGCTGTGACTCACCTGGACAGAATAGCATTTAGGGTTCTAAAAGCCACCTAAGAGTTGGTTTCCTCCCTGGGAACACTAGCCTATATCCAGGGCTGAGACCCACCGTCTCAAGTAGTGGTGTTTGCTTGTGGTTCTGGTATCTGCAGCACCAAGCACCACCTAGGACCCTGTGATACTACAAACTTCTGACATCCACACAGAATCTTGGGGATGGGGGTAGATCTGAAAATTTTTTTTAATAAACTGATGGATGTGGAAGTTTGAGAATAGCTCATCTGTCTGATGGAGTATTTAGATATGGACACAGTCTCTCTCTCTCTCTCTCTCTCTCTCTCTCTCTCTCTCTCTCTCTGTGTGTGTGTGTGTGTTTCTGTTTGTCTGTCTGTATCTGTGTCTGTGTCCGACAGTGTCTGTGCAGCAGAATATCCATGCAGCAATAATAAAGCTGCACCTCCCCCCTTATTCTCTATATGACTGTGGTCAAAATATCTGACAAAAAGATTTAAGTGAGGAGTGATTTGCTTTGGCTCTCGGTGCCAGAAGAGTTTGTCAGTCATAGTGAGGACGGTATGGTGGAGTTCAAGTTGTGGGAATATGTGGGAAAGATGCCTCACATCAGAGCACAACCAACCATAAGACAAAGCCAGAGCTAGGGTCAGGCTATAAAGTTCAGACTTGCCCGTATTGACTTCTCACACTGACCTGCCACTTCCTAGAAGTTCTACAGATCCTAAAATATCACCTCCAGCTGGGGAACAAGAGTTCNGGTATGGTGGAGTTCAAGTTGTGGGAATATGTGGGAAAGATGCCTCACATCAGAGCACAACCAACCATAAGACAAAGCCAGAGCTAGGGTCAGGCTATAAAGTTCAGACTTGCCCGTATTGACTTCTCACACTGACCTGCCACTTCCTAGAAGTTCTACAGATCCTAAAATATCACCTCCAGCTGGGGAACAAGAGTTCAGAACATTACCCTGTGAGGAGCCTTCTAGAATGTTCTATCTACTGTCTGTCTGCCTGCCTGCCTATCTGTCTTCTTTCTATTTTCTTTCTTTCTCCCTTTCTTTCTTTTTTCTTTCTTTCTCTTTCTTTCTTTCTTTCTTTCTTTCTTTCTTTCTTTCTTTCTTTCTTTCTTTCTTTCTTTCTTTCATCTGTTGTTATCTTTATCAGTGAGTGTCCTTAGGGGACAGCTTTTAGAACATCTGGGATACAAATATCCACAGATGCTCATCTTTTACTCAGCAAAACCCATAACACTTACAAATCACCTATGTTCAAATTCTGAAATAAATCTTTTTTTTTCAGTCAGGTATTTCAGGCTGGCTTTAAACTTGCTATATAGTAGAGGCTGATTTGAACTTTTTGTTGTTTCTTTGATTTATTTTTGAAACAAGTTTTCTTTGTGTAACAGCCCTGGCTGTCTTGGGACTTACTCTGTAGACCAGGCTGGCCTCAAACTCACAGAGATCCACCTGTTCCTGCTTGTACTGGGATTAAAGGCATGTACCACCAACAGCTGGTGACCTCACACTTCTCGATTCTGCTGGGATTATAGGTGTGTGCTCCCACATCTGATTTATGTTGTGCTGGCTGGCAAAATCAAGGCTTTATGTGTGCCAAGTACTTTACCAACTGAGCTACAACTCCTGAATACTTCAAGTAATCTTCAAATTACCAATAATACTCATACAATGCAAATGTTATGTAAATGGACATTATGTTGTATTGGTTAAGAAATGATGGCAAGACAGATATTTTGTATATATTCAATATATTTGCAGTTTAAAAAAATACTTTTTTCTGTGTGTGGTATATACACATACACAGACACATGTATATAGGTAAGCATATGGAAGATAGAAGTCAAAGATAGCTGTCTTCTTTAACACCCTCCACCTTAATTTTGAGGAGGGGTCTCCCACTAAACCTGGTGGGCACAGATTGCCTAGGTTGGCTGACCAGCAAGCTTCAGGGATCTGCCTATCTCACTCTTCCAGCTCTGGGTTTCTGGAGTACCGCCTTGCCTGGGCTTCTGAACTCAGGGCTCACGCTTGCACAGAAAGCACTTTGCACATTAAGTAATCTTCCCAGTCCCCCTCGAATATTTTCAATCAATTTTCAGTTGGATGAAATCAGTGATATGTAATTCACAGATACTCTGATATATATATATATATATATATATATATATATATATATATATATATATCTTGTAACGAACAGAAGCATGTGGACATATGAACAGAATATATAGGGAGATGTTGACTAATTTCATGAGGAGTTGGTGTTTAGTAGTACCTTGTTACTGGATTGTTGTATTTCTTCAATTTCTAATTCATAAACATGGTCCATATTTGCATACTCATTGATTTCCAAGAATACTACCTTTAAAAATAAAGTTTGAGGTTTTTATTGATTAAAAAAATATTATAATGAACTGGCTGGGTATTAAATTATTAGCTTATAAAGGCCAACATAAAGAAGACAAAACTTTCCACAAGCATAAGGAGAGACCAGAAAAGGTATTTAAATATAACCATGCCTCAGAGAATGACTAGAGAAAACACTGCACCTTAATTAGCTGGGACTGGAAAGCTAATATTAGATGGGACAAAAATGATGGATGATTTCACTGCTCTCTTTTTAAATTAGGCTTCGAGAGGAACCCACAGCTGAGGCTTTGCGGCTAAATGCTTGTGACTAGAAAGTATGAGAGCCTAAGCTCATAGTCTCTATGGTCCACCTCACGAGACCTACTTAGAGGGCATGTTGGCTATGATCTTCATTTCAAAATAACAAAGTGGTCCAACCTCAATTCCAATGCCCCTCAGAGTCTTTAGAACTATCTTACTTAATCAATTTACTTATCTATGGGAGTGATCATCTTAGCTGGAAATCCATCTCCTGGCTGCTTTTAAATATATCTTGGATTCCACAGCTGAGATTCCAATGTTACCCATAAATGACATTTGAACCAAAGGCAAGCCAATGAAAATTTAAATGCTTGTCTTGATGTCTCTGACTCATATTGATTAGAAGTACAACTTTATGATTATCCAAACAGGATATGCATTCCAATGGAATTATACTCCAACTTTTGCATTTTGATCTACTTTCTAATGATCTGCAGTAGAATTGCTCCTAACACTAGAAATGGCAAGGAAGCCACAACTCCTACATGCTACCTCATTACAAGAACAGACAATCCACAGTCTCCTCAGGATCATATGGGCAAGATGTCCAGGAGCTCAGGCAAGTGTACCTTCCCTCACCCACCAGCATGGCTGGTGTGCAGACCAGCCATAGAAAGCCACATGTGGTGTGGCATCCATTGTCTTGTTAAGTAGCACCTGAGCTACCCTGCTGCCCTGCTGTCTGCCTCTGTGTGTCTCCCTGGACCCCTGCTCCGCCCAGTTCACCTGCCTACAGCGGGAACATCCCACAATGCTTCAGGCTTCCCACCAAATTCCAGGCGCCTGCGCAGAACTGACTGGGGGCGGGGCCTTCCCCGTAAAACCTAAGGAGAACCCTTGAATAAACTAGACCCTTTGATCAGACATGTTGACTTGGCGCTTTTCTTTTTCTCCCACCCTAGTTTCTCGTTTTAGCCCCAGAGACCATCTTCCAGAGAACCCGGTTTGTAATGTAGAGCAACTGCAGGCAGTGGCCCCCTACAGGCAAATTAAACGAAGGCTCTGCCTCAGATATTTTCAATCTCCAAAGTGAAGTAACCACTCTCTTAGAATCCACTGACAAAGAAACACAACACAGAGGTGTTCATCTCTGGATAGATACTAGACCAGCTCTGCTGAAGGTAGGAAAGTCTTCTATCCAAACTGAACTGCATCTGCAGGTGACCTGTCTTCCTTGTTAGAAACTGAGACTAAGGCCCTTCTGCTCTGCCCTGAAAAAGTTGTTAAGGAATCAAATGTTGTGAGGAAAGTGAAAACTCATGACATAAAGCTTTATGAACGCACAGCCTCTCACAGGAGATGGACTGAGTTCTTCTGTGCATTCAAATGGTAGAAGAATACTGTGCTGGGGTTTCTCAGCAGATGGAATGTCATCAGAGGTCTCTGAATGGAAGAGGACAGGAGAAATCATCATGGGTCCAAGGCAAACTTTGTCAAAACTCGCTTTGTTAGGGACCACCAGCCAAATTAGAAATAAATACCATTATTCTCCCTTTCAGAATTCAATGGCACTGTAAGATGAGGGTAATGACTCCCGCATCTCTAGCTTCTGGCTATAGATTAAATACAATCACCTAAAGCAGCAGGTCTGCCTCAGCTTGCCAGGTGTCCTTTCCAGTGGCCTGTGGGAAGTCATGACGATGGAGGTCCACTAGGAATGCTAAAGTACTGCTTTGTCTTCCTTTTGGGCCTCTATGGATATTATGATGTGAGGAGGTCATTCAACTTTCCCTTTGCAGAAAAATATGTTGGTAACCATAGGTAACCACCCTCCAGGCTTCAGGCAGGACCAGGGCTGATAAATGCATGTAAATGCCTTGAACACCACACATCTGCCCTTGGTACAATGACCATCAACATATTCAAATTCTTGAACTCATTCATGGCAAATCAACTGATTTTAAATTTTGCAGAGTAGGGGGTAGGAGGTTGAGGTAGTTTACATCAAAGCTTAATTACAATCCAGTGCCTTCGATGAATTCACTTTTCTGAAGTAGCCAAGACTTGCGTAGGTATAATTTTAACTCCAAGGACATTGCAAGCAGCATGTAAGAATCCTCTTGTCAATAGATCTCAAACTTAAACAAGCTATAATTGAAAGAGGATCAAGCATTTTAACTCTGTTTGCTGCATTCCACAGCTGGCATGACCCAGGTCTTAAGCTGTCTTTGAAGAATTTGCAGTCACTGGTGAAGGCTGTTACAGACTGGGACTGAGGACAAAGATTGCACAACTTCTGTACACTGCAGAGGTTCACTCAAAGTCTGATTCAAAATAACTAATTGTTCTGATATTTAAAAGGAAGGTTTGGAAATTATTTTAACACTGAAAATAGTTGCCTAGCAACTCTCTCCTGCTTTGCATGATTCTGTTATGATTCCCACCTGCTAGAGAAAAGCATCAATAAAATTATTTCTTTGCAAATCAAAAACGTAGGAAAATGAGCCAGTGATTCAAATGAATACATGGTATGTTTGCTTGATTCCAGACATCCAAAGACATATGTGTGCTTACTTTCCTAAAAGATGCTAATATTTTAAAAAATGTACTTTAACAAATTTTGACAATGGCCCAGACTTTCCTAAATGATGCTTATTTCAGTAGAGTTTCTGTTGTAATTGAAAATACGGAAACAGCCTTCTGTTCACGCAGCATGTGCAGTTGCCTGAGTGATAGAACTCAAGAGGTTGAGCTAAGCCTTCCGTCCACACATCTCTCAGGGATACAGAGAATCCGTGTCTCCACCCTTTTGGGTAGTGTCTGAGTAGAGGGTTTACATGAACTAGCCATCACTATACCAGTATGCATTCAAGGAGTGGTAGTGCCCTAACACCTTGTAGTATATGACAGCATTATACTACATATTTGGATGTGCAGATATAATGTTCAAGGCATTTATTTGCCTTGGAAAGCAATTGAGCTTAAAATATGCCACCCACTGGTACTGTCAGGCATCATTAAGATGCTCAAGCTGTATGTGTGGCTAAGGCTGTGAGTGAATACTGACATCCAGTTAGTCCTAGCACATAGTAGTATAACAAGTAAGTTTTAGTTTGGTACATTCAGCATCCCTTATGCAGACTGTCGTTGGACCAGTTAAAATGCAGATGCAAATGTGAGTGTGGTGTGCCAGTAAGAGTTGCTTACAGTAGACTTGACTTTTTGTGTGTACCTTTCTCCTCTTTGTCGTACTGAAATAAGGATGGGATTGTTAGTACTGAATATCCATTCTATATTGTGCCATCGAGGGTCTCAAATATAAGAAGGATAATGGAATGACAATCCTGGAGATGCCTTAACACTGTGCACCTTCTAAAATGGCTCTGGAAGATGTGTAGGAAAAACTGTAAATGGTATGTAATATAACCAAATGTTATTGGGGGTTTGCTCTCCCGTGCAGCTAAATCTAATCCCAACTGTATTAGGTTTATACAAGAAGCTCAACAGAAAAGTTACTGAAAGTATTTCTGTAGTATTTTAAAATAATAATGAAGCCCATACTCATGGTTTAAATTTCTAATTCCATCTACTCAGAAAATGAGTCAAGAAGATTTCAAGTTCAAGGCCATCCTGGCACTCTTAGTTAAACCCTGGTGGTGCACACCTGTAATTCTAGCACTTAACAGGCTGAGGCAGGAGAGTTACCATGAGTTTGTGATCAACCTAAGCTACAGAGTGAATACATGCCAGTCGAGGTTACAGAGGAAGACTGTCTCAAACGCAAACCAACAGAAAATAGTAAAGAATACTATCCGAATATTGTACCAGTTGGGGTTACAGAGGAAGACTGTCTCAAACGCAAACCAACAGACAATAGTAAAGAATACTATCCGAATATTGTACCAGTCGGGGTTACAGAGGAAGACTGTCTCAAACGCAAACCAATAGACAATAGTAAAGAATACTATCTGAATATTGTACCAGTTGGGGTTACAGAGGAAGACTGTCTCAAACACAAACCAATAGACAATAGTAAAGAATACTATCCGAATATTGTACCAGTTGGGGTTACAGAGGAAGATTGTCTCAAACGCAAACCAACAGAAAATAGTAAAGAATACTATCCAAATATTGTAGCAAAGATGACATAGCCATATCCTGCAATGTGAATATCTGTCCATGCCCATCTGACCCTGCATGTGGAAGACGACTGAAGAATCAATGAGTATGCCCTGAGACTTAGCCATCCTTCTGCAGCAAAAGTCAGCCAGTGATCCTGGCTCTGTCCCAGAGAAGGCTTTTGATGTCTGTCAGTTCTTGCTGGGTTTTATGGTTCCTGATCAAGTCACCTGCAGTGTACTTTAAATTAGCAAATAATTTATTGAACAAACACAGCTTCACTATTACCATCAATTCATTTCCACAGTTGCCCCACTTTCAAACTTCTATACACACAAGCTGCCAATCACCCAAGAAGCCCTTCAACCAACATCATTCGAAGATGGACTAATCTGTTCATAACCTAGGCACATCACATATAGACTACCCCAACCTTAACATGGCTCTGCCACTGGTGTGGCACATGTCCAGGTGGTTAACATTCTGGACTTTGTTTCCTCTTCTGTGAAATGAGAGTAAGAACAACACATATTTTATATAAGCTTTTCATAAGGAACAAATGAGATGGTGCATGAAAAGCATATTTCGGGCATGCAAGAAGTGCTCGATATGTCACAAACATGGTGAGTGTCTTCAGCCAGCACAAGTGGTCATGAGGGAATGTTGATGGAGGTGCTAGGTGGCAGTATAGTATATAGTATCTACCTTTCTACCTTATGTTTGCTGAACATTGTTCAATAAACCAAATTTAGTGAGAAAGACTCTGTCTCTGTCTCCAGAACCTATCATTGATGACCATGGTGATTACCATAGTTTCTATTTCAAGACAAAGTAAATATGCAGAATCAACCACGGAGCTGATTAGTTTGAAGTATGGTTATTCGAATATCTTAAAATCCCAGTTGCGATCACATCTCTGTTTTGTTTTCAGCATCTGAGGTCATGCTCCCTGAGTGCCTGATCCTCTGAGCACTAACCATTTCCTCCATCAGACTTACTTACCAAGCCAGTCAAGATCAGGTACAACTGGAGGTGTTCTCTGTAGTTTAGAATTCATCAAACTGTACTGGCCTAAGCTCACTCAGCCTCTTTCTGTTCATCCTGTGTCTTCCCGTGAAAAGCCAAGACAGAGGACCATGCTCTCCCATCTCTGTTTTGCTTCATGATGACCCCCATGCTACCTTATGGAGCCCTTTACAGTGTACCCTACCTCTTGCTGCTAGAGGCCTATGATGGTTTGTATATGCTTAGCCAAGGAGTGACACTATTAGAAGGTGTAGGAATAGGTGTGTCACTGTGAGGATGAGCTTTAAGATCCTCATCCTAGTTTCCTAGAAGCCTTCAAATTAAGCTGTAGAACTCTCAGCTATGCCCACACCATGCCTGTCTGAATGCTACCACACCCCCTGTCTTGCTTGATAATGGACTGAACCTCTGAAACTGTAAGCTAGACACAATTAAATGTTGTCCTTATAGGAGTTGTCTTGGTCATGGTGTCTGTTCACAACAGTAAAACCCTAAGACAAGGTCTGTGAGTACAAACCTCTCCTTTTGGATAGCCAGGGCCCTGAGTAACTTGCACATCTCACCATTCCCAACTAAACAAGCCCAAGTCCACACTGTAGAATGGTGTCAGTGTGTCTATCACCATCCTCGGTTTTTGATCTCATGATCTCTGACTTTAATGCAAAAGTGCAGCACTCACCACTCTAATGCAACACTCACTCTAATGCAGCACTCACTCTAATGCAGCACTCACCACTCTAATGCAGCACTCCTCACTCTAATGCAGCACTCACTCTAATGCAGCACTCACTCTAATGCAGCACTCACCACTCTAATGCAGCACTCACTCTAATGCAGCACTCACCACTCTAATGCAGCACTCACCACTCTAATGCAGTACTCACCACTCTAATGCAGCACTCACCTCTCTAATGTAGCACTCACCACTCTAATCCAGCACTCACCACTCTAATGCAGCACTCACTCTAATGCAGCACTCACCACTCTAATGCAGCACTCACCACTCTAATGCAGTACTCACCACTCTAATGCAGCACTCACCTCTCTAATGTAGCACTCACCACTCTAATCCAGCACTCCTCACTCTAATGCAGCACTCACTCTAATGCAGCACTCACCACTCTAATCCAGCACTCCTCACTCTAATGCAACACTAACTCTAATGCAGTAATCAGTCTAATGAAGCACTCACAACTCTAATGCAACACTCACCACTCTAATGCAGCACTCACCACTCTAATGCAGCACTCACCGCTCTAATATAGCACTCACCACTCTAATCCAGCACTCCTCACTCTAATGCAGCACTCACTCTAATGCAGCAATCACCACTCTAATCCAGCACTCCTCACTCTAATGCAGCACTCACTCTAATGCAGCAGTCACTACTCTAATGCAGCACTCACCACTCTAATGCAGTCCCACAGTTCACTGGCCATTGCAGCTATAGCTCAGAAAGAGGAGCTGTGAGACTCAAGTCAAAGATACCTGTGTTGTTTGGTCACAGAATGGTGCCTTGTAAATATTTTGAAGCAGAAAATCCAATTTCCATTACACATTGTTTGTATATATCATTATCTCTCACACACAATATAGTAGGAAAAAGAAACTTGGACGTGAAAGAAAATCTTATGGGAACTAACTCATTGTATTAAAACAAACATTCTTCTATAGTCTAACAAATTCTAGGAAACAGTGACATACCCTAGTACAGAAGTATTCTGTTTTGCACTGACTGTAATGGGAAGAGCTGAAAAGAGCCCAGATGTCTATCTGTAGGAAGCTGGTTTAAAAACAAAGCAAAATAAAACTAGTCCATTCATGCATAGTATTTGGATTCTTTTCAGAAAAATATGAAGGCTTTATGTACTGACGCCTCCTTAAGTCATCAAAATATGTTAGTGAAAAGCAGCATGCACCACATGTGCTATGCTGTGCAGAGTATATTCCCAGCTCATGTGTACATGAAAGGAGAAGAAAATGTGTGTGTGTGTGTGTGTGTGTGTGTGTGTGTGTGTGTGTGTGAGTGAAGTGGGGGGGGTGGGGGTAAGGGGGGAGAAGGTGAGAGAGAGAAGCTAAGAGCATAGGAGATTGGAATGTATACCACTAGGAATTCTGCAAGTGTTAGACAAAGAAAGGAAGGGAATTCTTCATTTTTATGCTGCTCTAGCTCCGTCTCTTCCTATAGATTTGCATTTCTGCCAAGACCATGTATTGTGATGCCTTAGCCAGGACACTTTTGTTAGAATGCCTTCATAGTTGTACCTCATACCCACTAATAGGCTAACTTAAGTCCATTCCTTACATTATATATAGACAAGCGGCTACTTAATAAGCCACATTGCCGAAGGCTTCTTTTGACTAAAAACATTAAACCTTTTGTTATTTGTTTGTTTGGTTTCAGTTAATAAAGTCAATCACCAGAAAAAGGGTTAATGCAACACGGAGGAGCTGAGAAATACACCTACACTCATAAAGGTGGCCACTTGTAATCACATTTATGTCGAGCAGATCTACCATAGCTTGTCAAAGAAATAGTTTTCTAGACCCTGTTTGATTGTAATTACCTGTTGGCAGGATAGTCCACAGAGCAAATTATGTGTGTCTAATACCATGTCCTGAGCCAGCTCCCCAGACAACGCCTGCCTCCCTCTTCATTTCTCCTACTTAACTCTCTCTCCCTCCTCCTACTGTCCAGCCTTGTGTTACAGGAATGCAAGCTAATCTCTACATAGATTAAGCAAAACACAATCAAAAGGTAAATTTGCCAGCGGACAGATCAGACAGTGCCACCCCAAGTCAAACATAACTGGTTTTGAGATTATCCACCACTTATCCACCGTTTTGAAGCACCGTGCATGGGTAACACATCCAGCTGTAGACTATATGGACTTCAGAGCATGAAAACCGTCTTCTAGTAAGGCCTGCTTGGCCTTCTTCTAGTTTCCAATTTGGGAGACACGTCCTTAATAACTAACTAAGCCTTGAGTGTAGTCGAAAGCTTTGTCTTTTTATTGGATTTGGCACCGGTCTCTGTACTTATTTTAGCCTGAGGAGACAAAGTGAGTTCCAGGATAGCCAGGGCTATACAGAGAAACCCTGTCTCAAAATAATAATAATTAATAATAATAATATAAAAAAAATAAAGAAAAAAGAAAAAAACTGAAGAGTACGTAAAACAGAGCGCTCAGAACTTTGTCTACCCATCATCCCCTCTATTTTCACTGCTTCCCTACAAAAGGACCTGAGACAACTTCTTCACAAAGTCTCTGGGCTTCCCAGAAGCAATTTCTTTCCTTCTTGTTTGTTTTGTTGTTATTGTTGTTGTTGTTGTTGTTCTTGTTGTTGTTGTTCAGTCTGCTTTGCCTTGTGCTCAAGACGCCCCAGAAACAGTATCTCACTTGCTCGCTTCACCAGCCTCTGCCATAAACCTGCAAGTGGATCTGTTCCTTGCTCCTGAAGGACATTGTGCCACGCCTCTGTCTCCTCCGTTAAAGACCCCTCCCTCCCTTGAGGGAGCCTCTTGGCCTCGCCCAGCCCTTCAAGACTTGCCACCCTCAGGAAGTTTTCCACTTGAATTAGCTTTTCCTTGGCCACACCCCATTTTACTCATTGAAAAACAACAATAACAACAACAATTGTATCCGTTTTCCAATAAAATCGGAAATGCTTCAAAAAAGGACTTAGTTTGTAGATTCCTTTCATTTCTACGACCTACACATGAGAAGGTGTGTGCTCGCTCTCCAGCATCCTTTCCAGGTGTCTATAGCAACAATTCAACTTTCAAAATAGTGTGGGCAATTTTAACACTAAACAAAGGAGCCGAATTTCACTACTCCAGGATTATCTGCAAATCACCAACTAGATATTTGTTGATGGCCATCTGTTGTCTGTGCTGTTTGGGATGCACTACTATTGCATATTTTCTGAAGATTTCAGAATTATTTCATTCTTATAAAATAGTATCTGTCTTCTAAAATTAAAATTGGTATTTAAGGCTTCTGATATTGAGTTCACATATAATCTGTAGGAAAGCAAAATAAAACTGACATATTAAAGCTGTTTCAAACGATTGGAAATTTAGTTAGGGTAAACTTGTCCCAAGGGGATGGGGAGAAAGAAAAAGGACAGGATATGAGAGAATATGCTCAAAGTACATTATATGAAAATGGCTTTATATAAATGAGTATTGCATACACACACACCACACAAAGAAATTATCTTCCTCACAATTTCCTGTGGTCAAATCTTTCATTATCTAGGCCTAGAAAAGACCAGATGAAACCTTGTTAATATCTAGAAACATAATGTGTCGTCTTCTGTAAAGATCTTTAAAATTGACGGGTGGCATTCTCATCACCCACAGGTTTGGCAAGAATAAATGACCAAGGGATATTGTCCTTCACTGGAAACTATCCAGAAATATCACTCACAGGAAACAATGAAGAAACTGGCCCCTCATGCTCGGTAGAGGCAAGTTCTGCTTTATTTCCTACAGTCTCAGGCACACTGGAGGGATAGAAAGCGAAGACAGGTATGAAGGAGAAAGAGTCATATGGAAAAGGTGAAAAAGAGAAAAGTGTGGGGAGGAAGGAATGGAGGAAGGGGGAGAGGGAGGAATCTTCACCTGGAAAAAGAGTGGCAGACTGGCTAATGATTAAGGTTATAACCATAGGGAGTAATTCATGAATGATATAAATATGCAAATCTAAGTCAAAACATAGAATGTACATTCCACTGCCTTAATTTCACCCCAGTGACTTCAGGCTCCTCTTTAAGCCTGCGGGGCACCGATCAGTCCTGGCAGTCCCAGGTCCCTCCTCCAGTGCCATAGCACTCTTTGAAACTACTTTCCAAAGAGGATCCAAGGCTAATTAAAAATGTTATAAAGTCATTGAAGTGTGACCAAGGAACCAGTGTCCTGAGGAAACTGCTACTACAGTTGACACTAGAGTCACGGCTCTAGACTTGTCCTGACATCACTTAGCTAGCAAAATGGTTGTCACATGTGGAACAGTGGATGCTGTCACAGGCACATGTGATTGTAGATCCTGTTGTGCACCTGAGAAAAATAGATACTCAAGTGGTCACAAATCTACTACAACTTCACTCACTATTCACAAAGATTAGCAATTCCCCCTTTGCACATATTTTTATTACTTAGTTGTTGAGCAAATTATCTGAATTACATAATTACAAAGTAAATGCAGTGTGTGTTGGTCACTGTCCCATCTGCTGCACATGAAGCAATGGTTACCATGGATTAGAGGATCAAAACCTATTTGTTGAAGAACAGAGTGAAGAATAAATATACATAATAACCAGTGTTCTCACCAAGCACACAGCTTGACCAGCTGTAGTCAGCCTCCATGAACGTAATAACTGAGTTTTCATGAAGTCATGGACATCTGTCATGTTATTTCATAGAGAAAAGTTTTGGGTAATTTGATTACGAGAAAGTTAGCTAATAATAAGTCCTTAAAAGATGATTTGTAAAGATTGTGTGTATGTGTGTGTTATTCAGGAGATTGAAAAGAGAGGCCCACACATACTCAGTGATCACTCTGCCTCAGAATTACACCCCAGCTCAGATTTGGAAGAATTTTTAACCTCATCTTTTTCCTTAAAATGAGTTCAGATATGATTCTGCACTTTCTCAGCTATGTCAAACATTCTTAAAATTTTATTTAAATTATTTTAGAATCTTTTACAAAACCATTTATTTATTTCTTAATTCCCTCATTCATTTATTGCTTTGGAACAACTTTAGACTTGAATTGGTAGAAATGAATTACCCACATATCCTGTCAGACCTGTCAAAACTAAGACTGTATTACCCAAGATGCACAGTTTCCTTTTTGTCATTCCCCTCACTACCACCCTTTTCCTGTTCCAAGATGGCATGTTGCATTTAGTCATGAAATACGCTACTTTTTTGTTTGTTTATATTTTTTATTGGATATTTTCTTTATTTACATTTCAAATGTTATCCCCTTTCCTGGTTTGCCCCCTGGATACCCCCATCCCATCCCCCCCCCTGATTCTATGAGGGTGTTCACCCACCCACCCACTCACTCCAGCCTTGCCACCCTCACATTCCCCTACACAGGAACATAGAGCCTTCATAGGACCAAGGGCTTCTCCTCCCATTGATGTCCAACAAGACCATCCTCTGCTATATACATGACTGAAGCCATGGGTTCCTCCATGTGTACTCTTTTGGTTAGTGAGTTAGTCCCTGGGAACCCTGGGGGAGGGGGAACATCTGGTTGGTTGATATTGTTGTTCTTCCTATGGGGTTGCAAACCCTTTCAGCTCCTTCAGGCCTTTCTCTAACTTCTCCATTGGGGAACCCATGCTCAGTCCAATGGTTGGCTGTGAGCATCTGCCTCTGTATTTGTTAGGCTCATATTTGATGTTAAAATGTATTAGTTCTTGGAGTTTCATGAAACATATTTTGGTCATACTCCCTCCCTCCACCAATTCTTCCAAGATACCCACTTCTCTATCCATAAAAAAACTATGTCCCTTTAAATGCAAACTTGTGACGCCTGTATACTGTTGAGTGTGTGGTTATTCACTAGAACTTGGTTGACCTAGTAGAGGGTTTAATTATAAAGAAAACTGACTCTCCCTCTCCCCTCAGCAGCTAACAGTTGTCAACAGTTTCTCAGCTAAAGGTGGAGCTTCATTAAATCCCACTCTCTTTTGTCACATTGAGACTTGATCTTGTGCAAGGGTTATAGGTGCTGTCATAACCGCTATGAATTCATATGAGCGACTGCCCTGCTGTGCCCAAGAAATACTGTTACTATGTAGTCATCCACCACACCTGGCTCTGACAGTCTGTCTGTGCCCTCTTCTGCAATGGCCCAAGAGCTTTTCAAAGAGAGGGTGAGGTGCAGAGGTCCTATTTAGTTATTTTGAGATAAAAACATTTCTAAAATATATGCATTGTTTCCTTAACATTATTCCACCTTTCATTAATGACTCAAGGTTGTGAAAATGACTTGCTTCTACGATACTCAAAAGTCATTCCTGTATGTATGAAGTATGAGAGTCACCAGCTTGTGTGTAGAATAGACCAGACTATGCTGGAGCAGCTGTAGCCTGTGATGTGCCATAATAACTCATCTTCTAGCAGTAGATTTTTTTTTCCTACTGAAGAAAAAGAAGGAAGATACATTTAATTGAAACTTGACCATAGTATTTCTAGGGAAATGGGTAATTCATTTTATTGTTACATTTTCACACTATGTTGTCATTATTATTTCTATCTCCCTTACTGAAATTTGAGGTGAGAGTGAAGCAATGATTATAGCAATAATCATTTCCCCTTGTGTATCTTCCCCACAAACACAACAATCTGGGCCATGCCAAGTTCTCAAATTACTACTTATGGAATTAATTTTATATAAGTCTTTAAAAACAGGTATTGTCCATTTGTTCTAAGTGAAGAAAGTAACATTCAAAGAGGTAAAATAACCACACATACTTACTGAGTGGCTAGGCTTGTATTTAATAAGGTCTTCCATATGACTTTAATGCCCATATTCTCTTGGGATTCAGAAGCACAGTTACCTATATTGGAGAGTACTTTAAAACCACAGCACCCCTCTAAGGGCATGGTCCTTGAGGTGTGAACGTAAAGACCAAGATCTCCAAGAAAGGAGACCACGAGTTCCATGGTGCCAGCAGAAACAGCCGTTTTCATAGCTCAGCACTTATTTCTGAGCACACCACCAACTCCACTCAGGTAAACATGACCTGATTCATAGGTGTTATTGTAGAACACACATGAGCATTGCATGGCTGGTCCTCAGGGTGGGTGTCATTGCTGCCCACCTTGTGCCCTGGGGAGAACTGTATGCCATTTAAAGTTTTACACATTTAGGATGGCTGACATACCTATCAATGAGTTCGCTGTGGTTGGAAACAGTCTCAGGTCACAGAATTTGAGTGCAAAAGGTGGATGAAATTTTAGCAATCATTCCTTTAAGTTTCTTCTGTTTTATTTTGTTTTCATAGGGTGAGACCAGAACAGCTAAATGACTTAACTGAGCTTTTCCAGAATCTGGACCATGAGAGACATGATGCCTCGGAGGATAGATGATAGATGGGGGTTGAAAGAAGAGGGATGAGGGACAAAGCAGGCTGCATGCAGTGGTGGGGAACTGTGATTGGAGAAAATGCAAGTAAGGCATTAAGGATTCTCAGGACACTGCCAAGACAATCAGGACAAAGCAGTAGACTCCAGCCCAGTTAGCTCAATCCAGGAAGCCCTGGCAGGAATCTCAGGCCCCCAAAGAACAGACTGGCTAGCATTCAGGCTGGTGGGGGTGTGCAGGACAGTGATACTCCAAAATAGCACACAACCACTGGGAAGTGGGGATGAGAGCTCTGAAGCAGTGGATCTCAACCTTCCTGATGCCCTGACCCTTTAAATACGGTTCTTCTTGTTGTGGTGACCCCCCCCTCTTACAACCATAACGTTATTTTTGTTGCTACTTCATGACTGTAATTTTGCTACTTTTGTAAATAGTGATGGAACTACTTGATATTCAGGGTATCTGATTTGCAACCCTTACCCACAGGTTTAGAACTTACTGATTTGAAGGAATGAAATGGAGGAAAATGAGGGAGAAGGGGTGTTGTTAGGGTTAGACATGTTGGGCATGTTAGGCAAATAGATCCAAGTCAGGAAAAGCAAGAGAGGCTCTCTCTGGTGCAAAAGAGAATATAAAGGACTCAGGCACTGGGGGGTGGGAATGAGTGTAGCAGGTTGTGGGAAGGATGTGAAGGGAGGGGACCTGTCTACTACCCTTGGAGGCCTCCCTGCAGAGCTTCCCATTTCTCTTGGAAGTTGAAAACACAGATGTAAGGCTCTAAGGCTCAGTGTCAAATGGGGCATAAGAACAATAGCATCTGCGGAGTAAATCCCTTAAATCCAATTTACTGGTGTTAAGATTGCAGTGAATGAAAATGAATGTTGACTCTCCTCTCTTAAATATACTGGGAGAGGGCCCAGATTTTCAAAAGCTGAGCCCACATGAACACTTCCATTCTAACTCTCCATCTCTTCTCTTTTCCCTAGAGAAGCCTTAGCTTTAGCCCCCAAACAGCCTCTTAATGTTTAATGTTTTTGCTAATATACCTCGCCTGGAACTACCTAAGAGCTATCTGGAATAGAAAAAAAAAGTTCTATTTTTAAAATGCCATGAAAAAAAAAAAGACCCTAGCATAGAAGCTGCTCCCATCCAATATCTGAGAGAGTACGGTCGGTATGAATAATTCAGAAACAGCTTCAGACAAATGATCCTGGGATTATATGGAAATATAAAAAACCCTCCAGAGTCTGCCGCTCCTTTTATTAAAGCTCGGCTCACATTGAACACTGTTTTCTCTGGGGTCATTTCTGGTACAAATGAGCAGTCAATAAGATGGAATCTGCTCAGGATCACGCCCACGTGAGAGCAGGCAGAGAGGGCATTTGGAGTTTTAAGCCATTTGTATCTTGTAAATTATTAACAACTGCGGGCTGGGTAAAAATTGGAAGTATGAAAATCAGTCTTCATTTGTTTATTTAATTATTTAGTGGACTTCCCAAGCTTCACTATAAAACATATAGGAACATGTGACTCTTATTAATTTGTGTGCTAAGTGTGCACAGATGTGACACACTTAAGCAACAATAAAGGTGTCATCTAAAAAGGTAACTAAGAGAGCCTTGTCAGTCACCCTGCCTGTGTCACTGGCAGGAAGCTCCATCCTGACTTTGTTCATTAAGGTTTCTGCCAAGGTAAGTCAAACAGGAGACCTCTAAGAGAGTGCCTGTTGGAAGCCAGACTTCCCCTGAAATTGCTTGCAACCTTTGCCATCATCCTCCCTAAACAAAGGCACTTGTAAGAAAAATCCCTGGTTGGCAATCACATCCAGCACCCAGTGTGTTGATAAAGCTAGGTAGGCATGGTTTTGCAGTGCCTAAAGGAATGCCTTCCGTGGCAAGGGAATCCTTGAGGAAGGATTCACTGTGGATAGGGAAAGATGCTGCCAGTGAGAGACAAAAAGACTTCTTGGATCCAGTGTATTTAAACTAATGGATCACTTTGTACTAGGAAGGTGTCAGTATGTGGGTACTATCAGACCAAAGAGCTCAGATATTTAAACCTATATCTCACAGATTCTCTTGAGAGCATCTTGTCTCAAGTGAAATTTTGGCTTTACACACAAGCTAAGAACTAATACCAGGAGATAGTACTGGGGCTTTTATTTTACTTCCCATGCTAAGAACATATTAGTTTATTTTATACACTTTGGCAAAATAATTGTATGGAAGATAGTGAAACAAAGGGAGAATAGAGGTAAGTGGAAAAAGAGACCCAGATGGAGAACTGAAAGACAGTGAGCAAAGCTTCACGTTTGTGACTCGAAGAAGAGAAAAATAAAGAGGAGAAGATCCATGGTCTCCACAATACTCATAAACTACGATCAAAGATGTACAGTAGCTGTTTGTCTAAAGCTGGGTGTTAATGCTAATTCAACCACTGAGCATAGTTAATGCTCAGAACGCCATGAATGGGGGCTTCCCAGGCCGTAGCTTGCGTTAACTTGGAAAAGGATGGCCACTTAGGTCTCCCCTCACTCTAATTCAAGTCTGATTCAGTGGATTTGGATTGGAGCCTAGCAATTTTTGTTTCCTTTATTTCTTGAAAACTTTCAAAGTGTGTGTGTGCACACGTGTGAGCATCTCTCTCTCTCTCTCTCTCTCTCTCTCTCTCTCTCTCTCTCTGTGTGTGTGTGTGTGTGTGTGTGTGTGTGATATGTGAGCAGTATTCCAAAAATCAAGAAGAGGGTATTCGATCTCAGAGTTACAGGTGAACCAACCACCCCACATGGATGATGGAAACTGAATTCAGCTCCTCTGAGAGAATAATAAGTGCTCTTAACTGCTGAGCCATCTCTCTTACCCCTACCTTGATTGATTGATTGATTGATATTGATTGATTGGTTGATCAATTGATCGATTGATAAGTCCGTGTGTTTTTATTAATTCGATTATTTATTTAGTGGTGGTATCATTACTTGTCTGTGCATGTATGAGCACCCAAGCACTTGAGGTGCATGTGATTGCACACCCCATGGCATCCAGAGGGTAACTTTGTGGGGTTACGTCTCTCCTCCCACCTTTACATGAGCTTCAAGGGTCAAACTCAGGTTTCTGAGCTTGTCTAATTGCCTTTATCAGCCGAGTCATCTCACGGACCCGAGTCTGCATTTTCTGCATCTCAGATACAATTACTACTCCTTGCCTAATGGATGGGCTTTGAGAACTACCGGCATAAATGGATTTAGCAGAATATCTACCAAACAGTTCACAATTCTACAATTGGTAATTCTACCATGGTAAGCAGCCTTAGAAATGATACCATGCCATCAGCCATGTGTTTCTGGGACCACTTCAGATATAAAAAATATATAGACAAGCCAACCACAAAGACTGCCTATATTAGGTATGTGAATATAAACTTAGATAATCATCAAGAGTTGGAAAACGGTCTTTATTTTGTAACGTTAGTTTTTCTGCTACTCTCCCTACCCACCTCATTGCAGATTTCCTCCAATCAGAACTTCACCCAAAAGGAAGACGGGATGAAGGTTTTACTCCCTGAGATTTAGGTTAGGTCATAGTTAGTTTGCTGAATGGTTCAGGATTTGGGTCAAGGTCAGTCCCCAGTTAACAGCAGGAAGCTTCTAGATGTTCAGAAAGGTTTGTATGCTGTCTCTCAGAGCCTTATATTTTCTACCTCAATGTGCAACCATTATTCTGTCCCATGATGCACAACTTGAGGAAGGGTAGCGGCAAAGACTGGGATGAGAAAGCGGAGAGCTGGTCAGTTTCTTACAGCCTGGCAATAGTGAAAGCCATTGCAGGACTCTCATCAAGATTCTAAGCTCAGTTCACACGCCAAGAGAAAATTTCAAACAGCTCTCCCTTTTGTACTTAACAAATGTCTCTTTTCTCTGCCCTTCCTTTAAGGAGTTCAAAGAAAGGCTTATTTTGATATGAATGCTTGATTCATCAAAATTAGCATAAATTCCACACTGACATAGTAAAAAGAAATTACACAATTGTGAAAAAATGAATCTAATGTTTGAGAGGCAAAAGTCTGGAGTTAAAAGGAGTACTAATCTATAGATGTTGGAAACACCATGTGAAAAACAAGTATATAGCCTTTCATTTATTTTAATAACTGACATTGATTTTAATTACTTATAGTAATCACTCAGAGTCTATTTTTAACATTAATGAAGGCTGTGGAAGCTGAGCCCACTAGAGAGCCCTTGATGACTTAATCTTGGCTGGGAAATATGGTGGAACTGTAGTGTTCTCAGCAAGAATGTCCCATCTCATGAGCTAGTGAGGTTCAAATCTTTCTATGTAATTACTTTATGCCTGGGGCTCTTATTTATACACTTGAAAACAAAATTTAAACCATTACATTCTTTCTCAAATACACCATCCTGCTTTTATGGATGCTAGGGCTTCGAGTGTGTTTTATCCTGGTAGATGAGAATTCTAAGGTATAAATGTAATTTAGCGGTTTTCTATAGCCCTTTTTCCCCCTGAATAACTGCAGGGAGTTTCCGCACCTGTTCTAGCCTATTTTAGCTCCCAGATAAAGACACAGAGACCTGGTATTTTGATTAACAGGCTGCAAGCACTAATAGTTGGGAAGATTATGATCTATTCTAACCCATCTTGGTTGCTAGTATCCAGCCAAATGCCCATTATTTCTCATTCAGTCTTGCCCTGGCTCACTCTGGTCCATGTGTGTCATTATGGCTGCTCTCTTACAGAGACTTCATGGCATCTCCTCCTGGTTTCTCCACATAGTCTCTCTCCCTTCTTCTTCTCCTGGTTCCTCTTTGCTCTTATCTCTCTAGGACCCCTTGACTGGAATCAGAAGTCCTGCCCTACTCTCTTCTGCTCAGCTAATTGGCTAATATGCTCTTTACTAATCAATCAAAGGTGCTGGAAAACAAATGTTACATAACATAGATACCAGAGATGCTTGACAGTGGCGTTGTCCAGACTTCAACCAGATGTCTAGGCATAGAAATCAGCATCTGAAAACACAGTGCATAAATCCATCCCTCAACAAAACCACCTCCCAACACAAAGGTCCCTACAGGTTTAATGCTTTGTCAAAGATTAAATACAGAATAAAGTTAAGATCGAGAAATAAAGGTGCCTCTAATTCTTGTCCCTCACCATCCACGGAACTAGTCCTTTGGAAGGCAGGGGGAGGGGAGGCTGTCTTAGAAAGTAAGGGGGTGAATGACCCCTCTTCTCATTCTTTTTTATATGAAAGAGATCTTTAGAGGCCATAGACAGAGAAGAGGATCTAAAAAATAGTCTCCATGACTGTCCCTTGTGTGGCATGTTACTGCCTCCTCTGGTTCTCACCTTTGAATTTCAAACAGCAGCAAGTATTTATAAAAAAAAACTCCTCACCTTTTCCTCCACCTAAGCCGGTGGCATCTGTTTGCCATGCCTTCAACTGGAGTTTTTCAGCTGACATTTCTACAAATGCCACCAATCTCTGAGCCATAAAGGAATCCAGTCACAATTCTGTGCTTTTCCTATAGATTCCCTTCCTCTTGTCCCACTTTAGTATCGGGGTCAAAGCCCTACTCAAACTGGTTTGCATCCCCACTTCTCCTTTGTGTGGTCATCTCTAATACAGAAACGGCTTCACAGTGGCTCTGATAACTAAGATTGGTAACACTGATTCAGGCTGTGGGTCTGAGCTTTCTGCTTGTTCATAGCTCTTGGAGGCACATACTATGATCTACCTGTTATCCTGCAAGCATGTAAGCCTCAATAAGCATTTTCTAACTTTACTAATATTTATTCAATGTACTGTTATATATCTAGAGCCAGTGAATTTTGTTGAATGAAAGGATGGGTGGAAAATCAGAGGAATCAACAATTGATGGAACAAATAAAGAATGACAGAGGACATGAACATGAGTAGATTATGCATTTTTCCTCTAGACAAATTCTCCTGGTATTCCAGAAAATGTCTTAATAAAGAGTAATCAAGAAAACTATTTCAAGAATCAAAATGCTCTAAAAAAATCTTTGAAAAGTAATTTTCACTAATTGCAATAAAGGAAATCTTTGGAAATTATAAAGCCACTGATAGTATGTTTTGATACTTGTATGAGGAAAACACTATTTCCCCAAATTGAAATGGATTGTTTGTGTTTGCCACAGAGGAACTCCTGGAAGCCCAGATGATGGTTGGCTCCACTCATAGGCATGTGGCCATGAATGCCTTCCACAGACCAAGGGAGGGCCCTTCCCCTGTTCTGACTCCTTCTCCATCATTCTCAACAGGCACCATCCCCATGTTCATTTTCTTTCTATATTGGTAGAGAATCACCATGGCAACCATCTGAAATAAATCAATTCAGCCCTTGCTTTCTGGATGGCACAGCCTTGTTCAGGGGTCAGATTTCAAAAGGAAGCAAAAGACTGAAGCTTCTGACAGATGAAGGAGGCAGAATTTCCTGCTAACCAAACAGCACCAATGAAAGGAAGCAAAAGATGATACCATACTGACAGGCCCAGAGCAAGGACAGGGCAGAGGTGGGGCAGGGAGAGTGAGAAAGAGAGAGACTAAATCTTCTTGCAAGGAAACTTTTAAGCATCCCTGAAGCAACGTGGGAATAATTTAAGCGAAGAAAAAGAGCACACAGCTTCTTTACTTGAAATGAGGCTATTTCTTCATAGCCAATTCTTTAAGGAATTTCCCTTTAAAGTGTTCATCTGTTTTCTTCTGAAGTTACCAAGGTTGACTTCCTTACCCAAAGTAGCAAGAGCTTACAATATCTGACCCATTCCACTAGGGTGATTTTTAAATGTAATAAGAAGTGGAGTGCGTGTGTGTGTGTGTGTGTGTGTGTGTGTGTGTGTGTGTGTGTGTGTGAGACAGAGACAGACAGAGACAGACAGACAGACAGACAGACAGACAGACAGAGACAGACAGACAGACGGACAGAGGGAGAAAGTATGAGGTAAGGGAGAGAGAGAGAGAGAGAGAGAGAGAGAGAGAGAGAGAGAGAAGACTGAGAAGTACAATAGAAGTCAGCAGATCTGGGGATTAGCTGTAGCTCAATTGTTTACAGAGAATTGTGACCTGAAACAGGTCACTCCACATGTCTGCATCTTGCATCTCTGATCACGTATGATCATGCTTAGCCTGTTAGAACAGGCTAATCATGTCTGTGAAGCTGTCTCATAGGGTTATTGTGAGGATTTGTGAGAGGAAACAAAACTATTAACCATATTTCTGTTTTGTTTAGGGCCAATAGCAGAAGTCTTGGTGATTCTTAAAACACTGAGGTGTGTGAGCTATTCTGTGGCTTTACACAAAGCCAAGTCTAGTGTGTTAGCAGAGCTGTCTTTAGAAAACTGGAGGGAAAGGATGGGGAGCTAAAGGGGAAGTCAAGAGGCTTAGTTTCAGTACTAGACCTGCAAGTGAACAACTTGTAACGTCACCTCACCTGCTCTGACGTCAGTTTCCTCTCTGGGCTCCATGGTGCCTTGCTTTTGTTCAGCCCTTGTGTCCCCTCTAAAAAGTGGACTGAAAACTCCCAAGAGATTTATAACTAAGAACTAGGCCTTTGGGGAAGTGACTAAGTCATAGGCAGAGCTGTCCTGAATGGGTTACTAGTACCCAAGGAAAGGGCTCAAGGACACAACACTGCTTCTTGAGTTTGTGTTCTCTTCACCTGGTGGGGACATTGCCTTCAGCATCGTGGAGATGAACATGCAAGGTGACAACCCAGAACGCAGTCCTTACCAGACACCAAAGTGAGCATACCTCAATTTGATTTTTTAACTTCAGCTTCCAGAACTGCAACAAACATTTCTTTCTTTGTAAGTCACCCATTCTTGGACATATGGTTATATTACACCAATATAATAAGTTCCTGAATAGCCCAGTAAAAAGGAGCTGGTTAACATTTTTAAACTCAATAATTTTTTTCAACTGATTTTGGAGAAAATTGATGATGTGAAGTTTCACACCTGGTCTCCTTTCCCCAACCTGTAAAGACTTCCCAGTGGCCATTCAGCTTCTCCTCTGCTTCTCTGAGAATAATGACAAATATTCTAGGTTGAGGAGAAAAAGAGTGTGGACACATGGATCATCTGTGGCGAGGCTGGGACATAAAGTAAAAAGTAAAGATTCAGGCCATTGTTTGACAATACATTCCCCTAAACGTAAGATCCATCTGTCTTAGTACATGGCCTTTAAATGACACCCAACTGTCTACATCACTGTCAGCAACACAGCTTTCCCACTGATGGCCCACAGCACAGCTTTCTCATTGGCGTGCCTGCTGTGACAAGCATGAGACCTGGCATCCTCATGAGACATGAACAACGAGCACATTTACTTCAGTTCAGTCTGAAGCCCCAGGAAATGAGTTAAACTATGATCAGTGCAGGGCATGAGAACAGGCAGGTTTTTAACAGTGATTGCAAAGTCAAACACAGCAAATCAGCTGTCCATCTCTCCTCCCTAGGGACCATGGGGGCTGCTGTCCAAGCGAAGCAGCTAAGCAATGATGTAATTAGCACAAAGGCAAAAAAAGCATTGCCCTGTGCCTACACTGTCAAACTAACTGGAGAAACTGATTTTTATGTTTATTTCTTTTAGCTACAAAGAGTATGTATCCATGGAGCCAGTGCAACTTCATGGGCAGCCGAGAAAGGAGAATAGAGCATAGGCTAATACGCTCACACACAGAGCTTGGCCCCCTAAAAGTGGCTAAATCTGTGGCTTGCTGCAATTAAATTCTCGTGTGTGGAAGCGGTTCTAGCAGAGCCCACCACTCTGCACACAGTGAATGCTTACCGTGATAACTTGGAAGAAAATAGCTTTGGATAGCACACTCCTGCTAGCACTATGAGAGGACCCCTTCATACCCTGCTTCTGGGTCAAGGTATTTCCTTCACATACCATGTTTGGTATTAGGTTCTTTAATGAAAATGACCTAAACATTTCATGCTGTGGATTAGCATGTCATTTTTATTTTAAATTAATTTTTTTAGACAATATATTTTGATCATGTTTCTTCTCCTTCTCCAACTCTTCCCAGGTTCACCCCAGCTTCATACCCAGCTGGCCTTCTGTTCTTTCTTTCCCTCTCTCTCTTTCAAAACTAAAAACGGGAACAGAGACAAAGCAAAATCCACAAAATACAAAAATGAAACACAAACAAACAATGGATAATAAGACAAAAGAATACCAAAATAGAACAAAAGTCCACTAAGCCACCATTGAGTTGATGTTGTGTTTGTCAACTCTTCTGGGCCCTGCCAGAAAGAATGTGATTGCTAACCCAGTGACACTCCATTGGAGAAAACACATTTCCTTTTGCCAGAGGAATCAATTGCAGATAGCCTCTTGGTTAAAGGTAAAGGACGCTGTGTCCACTTCCTGATCCCAATTCCCAGGCCCCATCTGTGAACCTGTGAAAGTCTAATTTGTGCTGCCACACCATGTAAATTGTTAAATGGAGATGTCGAACAGCTGGCACTCAACCTATAGAACGTAGCAGAGGCTTTCAGAAGACCAGTGTGACCCTCAAACATAGGGCCTTATTCTTCCGTCGGCATTGGCTTATCTCTGGTTTCATCTCCTCCTGGGCTTGCTGGGCAATATATCTGAAGTAAGAAGGTCATTTTTACTGTGGTCTAAAAATAACATCACATACATCTTTCTAAGAACATAAACCATGCTATACCATATGAACACTTATGCCATCTAAGATGTGGGGTGCACACAGGCATTAATGTACACTCATCAGCTGTAGCAAACATACCACTGAGATGCCAAGTATTGGCAGAGAATCCCTGTGTCTGGTGACATGCTCCTGTATTTCAGAGGATATTGGATGCTGTACTTCCTGCTCCACTTTGCCATGTCTCTAAGGTTGCTAGAATGTAGCCTATTCCATGTAGGCTTTTCCTCCACCATTTCAGTGGCTTTAGGATAGGTACGCAGGCTTACCTCGTGGCCCTGCTGGTTACATTATGTGCAGTCAGCATGTTTTTGCTGTCTTGTGTCTTTGTCAGGAAAATAAGTTCTATTTATTTTTTATGGTGTACTTCCCCATTTCATTCCCTTGGCATTGGCATGAGGAAGTGGACACAGGGATCTATACCTTTAACCAAGGAACTATCTGCAATTGATCCATCTGGCAAAAGGAAATCCATTTTCTCCAATGAACTGTCACTGGGCCAATCAACCACACTAAAGGGCAGGACCCATGCCCAGGTAGTTGACTGACACAAAATTGACTCAGTAGTATTTTTTGTGGACTCTTGTTTTATTTTGGAATTCTTTTGTCTTATTAGTCTTTGTTTTACTTTCATTTTTATATTTTGTGAAGTTTTATTTTGTTTTGAAATCGAGAGAGGGAGAGGAAGACTATAAAGTCAGGTGGAAGGGCCTGGGAAGAGTTGGGGAAGGGGAAGAAACACGATCAAAATATATTGTCTCTAAAAATATATATATATATGCAATCCTCCCTCGACATGTGATCCTATTCTAGATCAACACTGAAGGAGACTTATAAGACTAGTTCTCAAGTATATCTCTGTGCAAGACCAGTCTCAGTGTCAGGTGCTTCCAGCAGGAGGCTGAGTAAGATCTCTCAAAGAAACTTCCAAACCGGGAGTCCAGCCCACTGCTTGGGAGGGGAGTGGTTTCCAAGCCTGTGCTCTGGGAAAGCTGTTCTTCTGGTTCTTCACAGCAACAGCCCCAAAGGTGGAAACTGCTATTTCCCAGCTGATGGACATTGGAAGTCCAGCTAGGCTCCAGGCAAGAGGAGTTCAGCCCCAGGGAAAGAGTAGTGTACCAGACATCATGAAAGCAGACCATTTGACCACTTGACTGTAAAGATATGTGTAAATCATATCAGGAAAAAGAAAGCTTCCATGACATCATGTGACTTGGGACTCTGCCAGCTCAGGCACAGTCACAAAAGTTATAATAACATGCCACCACATAAATGTGGGTGCTTTTAAATGTAAATTTGTTTGCAGTTATAGTTCTGTGTGAAAGGAAATAAACACAAACCTATGAGTTCATTTCCTTTTTCTCTTCTTTTACTTCAGGACCAGTGTTGGCAGGAGTAGCTTCATGTCCATTTCCCCATCAGAATGTCAGCAGCCAGAGGCAAATAAAAACCCAGCATTCTCAGTATGCAGAAACCAAGGAAAAGGACATTGCTTTTGTCACATTTTTTTCTTCTTTGGAAAAAATACACTTTATAGAGATATGGACCTAAATGTGTAGCCTCACTCAACTGGTGTTTTGGCTTCTTAAGGACATAAAGCCATCTGCTACAAAGCATCACAGAAAATATAATCATTCTCTTCTAGGGCAAGTGAAAAACAGTCATAAATATTCTCTCCAGGAACCTATTAGTGGATCTAAGTATCTGCTTTTCATATAAAAGTCCATTTGAAGCATAATCCTAAAATTGGTTCTTATCAAGAAGTTCTACAATCCTGTATTCAGAATTAGATATGAAATACCAAGCTGAGAGGAGGAGTTCCATAATCAAAGGAAAGGAAGCGCAGGAAGGTACGGAGCATACCCTCCAGGTGAGCTCGGATGTCAGGCAAGAAGCATAGAATTCAAGCTAAATACATCCTCCTCACCAGTGACCCAGAACACACGCAAGCACGCATGAGGTCAAGTGTATTGTCTCTCTTCCAAGTACAGGTCCAATCCAAAGCCACACCAGAGTCTGCAGTATTTAATCCTCATCATTACAGAAACTAAGACTACCCAATATACAATTTGCAAAACACATGAAACTCAAGAAGAAGGAATACCAAAGTGTGGATACTTCGCCCCTCCTTAGAATGGGGAGCAAAATACCCATGTAAGGATTTACAGAGACAAAGTTTGGAGATTAGACAGAAGGAGCGACCATGCAGAGACTGCCCCAACAGGGGATTCTTACCATAATCAACCACCAAACGCAGACACTATTGCATATGCCAGCAAGATTTTGCCGACAGGACCCTGATATAGCTGACTCTAGTGAGGCTATGCCAGTGCCTGCAAATACAGAAGTAGATGCTCAGAGTCATCTATTGGATGGAACACACAACCCCCAAAGGAGTTAGAGAAAGTACCCAGGAAGCTGAAGGGGTCTGTAACTCTATAGGAGAAACAGCAATATGGACTAACCAGTATCCCCTGAGCTCATGTCTCTAGCTGCATATGTAGCAGAAGATGGCCTAGTCAGCCATCATTGGGAGGAGAGGCCCTTGGTCTTGCAAATATTAAATGCCCCAATACAGGGAAATACCAGGGCCAGGAAGCAGGAGTGGGTGGTTTGGAGAGCAGGGTGAGGGGAGAGTATAAGGGACTTTTGGGATAGCATTTGAATTGTAAATATCTAAGTAAATTAAATATAAATATCTAATAAATATTAGAAGAAAATATCTAATAAAAAATAAAAATAAACAAATGTTGAGCAGATTTCACATGAAAGTCTCCTTGTCATTGACAGACCCTGACTACCTCTGTGGGAATTGTCATATTCACCTTTGGCCAGTGGGAGGAGACAGGGAAGTTCTTGAAAAAAGTCTGGGCCTCAAGCTACTCTGTGAGTCTTGTGCCACATAATCATGCCACTCAGCACCGTGCTTAGGATATAACTGGCCATGCTCATTATAGTCACCACTCAGGGCTGCTTATGGAATTAATCACAGCACTCTAATGTGTGATTTTTATTATTATACATGATATTTTTTATCATACATAAAAGACCAAAGGGAGCCATACTGCATGATAAAGTGTTATTCTGGGATGATTTTTTAAAAATACTATGCTCATTTGCTTTCCTTATGAGTTGTTACAAACATTTCAAGTTTAACAAATCCTAGTTTAATTTTAGAGATTTATTTTACAATGTTTATGTAGAGCATTAAAGATTAAATAAAATAGATGACTTAAGGCAGGGCCATTTGTTACTGGTGTTAGACTCATGTCACTCATAAATAGGCACTAGCCAAGCTTATGACTTAATTCACAGTAATCAAGTAGTGGTCATTGAGTTTAAATCAATCTGGAAATAAAGAAGAGTTGAAGTAACAGAATATAAGTGTCGTTGCTCTATGATAAGTCAGGCGAGGGTTTGAAAATCCAAGAGAAAAGTTTTAAAGACTGATCTGTAGACATATTTTCCTAGATGGCTTCAAGAAGCCCAAAGGTCAGTGCACTGGCTGGGAAACATTCTTTAATATTCTTTGCAGCTCCCTTAATAAAGCATGAAGGTCGCGTCAATAGTGCTAGGTATTCTTTTTCAATAATAAGCAAACTTGAACTGTGTGGAGGGTTTTCTAAAGCTCACTGTGATTCTTGACATGAGTGGCTGTTGGCTTTGCCTGACACAGAAATGCTTTTTGAACCTGTGCAGCCAATTCATGCCACACGGAAAGCCCCAGGGCAGCTGGAGGTCTGAGGTAAAAGCATCTGCAATTCATTCATAGCCCTGCCCTACCCTTCTTGAATTAAATAAGCAGCTACCATCTTAAAGTTTAACGTTGTTTCTACAAAGTTGAGGTATGGACTCCGGACAAGTAAAGTAACACTCTGAGGAGGTTGGAGATGATTAGAAGACGGAGCTTTCCTGAGTGGATGGTGTCCTTACCAAAGAGACCCCAGAGAACTTTCACTCATGTACCACATGAGGACAGAGGAAGAAAAGAGCCATCTGCGCAATGGATGCTAAGCAGACATCGAATCTCTCTCTGCCTCTAGAAGGTGTGTGTGTATGTGTGTGTGTGTGTGTGTGTGTGTGTGTGTGTGTGTGTGTGTGTGTTTTATAGTTGCCTCACCTGTAACACTTTATTACAGCAGCTCAGGTTGACTAAAATGCAAGCACGTCTTCAGCCTCAGATAAAGCATTCTGATTTTTGTGTATACAATAACATCAAAATAGTATTCTGTTAGGAGTCTACTCAAAGTTCCCAACAAAACCCACACCAGGCTATGAGAGGCTCTGAGTTTAATTCAAAGCATAAATCTTCCCGTGTGAGAATAAAGTCTAATTGCCTGTGGCTGTGTGGTATGGGGTATTTCACAAATATCTGTGGATGGCACTGTGTACTTTACAAAGGAGGAATAGGAATATCCTGGCTAAAGATGCAACTCAATCATAGGACTTGGGTGTAGCATCCATGGGATTTTTATTTAACCCCCAGTACCACACAGAGAATGAGGTATCTTTCTTTCTGGGTGAAGCTTACTAAGACATCCAATTCCCTTATCAATAAGAATATCTCATCTTTTATGTCACAATTCCCATGGAGTTAAGGAGTTGTATAGCATTGTCACAAAACACTGACTCTGAACTCAGAATGTCTGTGTTCAAATCCTCTCCTGCCACCCATTATCCTGTTATCTTGAAACTTTTTCTCACCTGCTCTGTCCCTTAGTTTTTGATCTGTAAATGTAGAGAATAGTACCTACTCCTTTACAATACATATCTGCAATGGAACTACTATTTTAACAACAATTTGTGACAATATCTGGAATGTACAAAGTTATATATAAATATTTAGTGAGACACTATTCTTCCCCCGAGATGTTACACAGTATGCTGGCATATGCACAGAACAGAGCTTCATGGTTGTCAAAGGTTCTGTGTGGCAGAAATGGTATTGTTTTCTCTCCTCCCTGGCCACATAGATTATGTACCATAGACTCATTTGTATTCAGGTATGTCCAGCAAAGGCAAGAAATGATTGGTACCAGGCCAAGATACCTGGCACAATACCTTAATGCCATCTTTCAGAATCCTTCTTCCCCAACAGTTCAATACTGATAAACATAGCAACATAGGAATCATGTGTTAGAGGATGAAATTTGGGTATCAATTTACTTTCTCTTTTTTTTTTTTTTTTTTTTTTTTTTTTTTTTTTTTTTTTTTTTTTTTTTTTTTTTTTTTTTTAGTTTTTCGAGACAGGGTTTCTCTGTATAGTCCTGGCTGTCCTGGAACTCACTCTGTAGACCAGGCTGGCCTCGAACTCAGAAATCCGCCTGCCTCTGCCTCCCTAGTGCTGGGATTAAAGGCGTGCGCCATAGGAGAGGGAGCACCTTGACCTGAGCCCCTGGCCTGGCCTGGCCTGTTGTGTCATTAGGAAATAAATTAATCATATGATAAGCTGTGCTTGCATAAAAGTACCTAGTAATTCACCTTAATCCCACATCCCAATATTCACCACTGGGACTATGTGCTATAGTGGAGGTTAGAGCCAGTTGGGTAGAGCTGAGGTTAGATACCAGGAGGGCATGGTGATACTGAAAAGACAACCAGGAAGAAAATCAGAGTGGGAGGTCAGCCAAAGACAGGTGCAAGTAAGCCTCCCAGGAAGTGTCAAATTTAAATCAGAACCACAAGACTCTCAGAGGAATTGACTTGAAAAATGGCTGCTGTCAGCACAGCTGCCCGGAGCACAGGGACACACACTAGTCCAGCTGGCTCCAAATCATTTCTTGAAAACAACTTCCTTTTGTTCACAACTATCCCCCTTCCCATTGGCAGAGAAGCTGTCCTAACGAGCATTTTTCTAAGCCTTTGGATATATTCTAGGTCTTGCATTTAATATAGAGTGCCCAAACATCTATTTAGGCAGTCTTGTCCAACTGACTAAAATCTCTATATGTCTCACAACCTCCAGCTCAAGTTTTATGTCCCATGCATTCTGTTTTGGGTTCAAATACAGTTGTTCTCCATCCTGAAACCCTGAACGAGTGAGCACTGCTTTGCAAGAACAGTATCCCACTACTTAGATGCATGCCAGGAAATAGGGAAATTTTGATGATGAGATGGGCTGGATGGTGTGGAAAGCTTCTGAGGAAGGCAGCTTGGATATGTCAGTTCTGGGAAAAATGCTACCCATCTGAGTGTTAGCAAGCCATCTGTTGAAGGTCCTAGAAGGGCAGAAAAGGTCACAAAAAGGAAGTTACATCTGCTCTTTTGTGTATGTATTTTCTATTCACTCTTGACTTTGTTTTATGACTCCCTAGGTAATATTTCAGATCAAAGTTGAATAGATCCTGCAAATAAGCAGGCCTCAGGAATTCTCTGAATGCAGGACATACAGGTAGTTTTACTCTGAATTCCCACCTCTTAGTGTTCACGTTGATGTGTTGCCATATTTCTTTGAGTATGGAAGAGATCTGACTTGCTTCTGCCTTAGAAAATACAACAAAACTTACAGATTATGGTGTTTGGGTGGCTATGATATCACACTAACAAGATACTCTAGACCCTTTTCCTACTGACTTAGTGACAAAAGCACTCATAATAGGAAAGACAGACAGCAAGACAGACAGACCAGGAACTACAGTAGCCTCTGAGAGCCAAGGAGAGTCTCTAGTTCAAGAGAATAAGTTGAAGCCCTTAGTCCTACCTTGAAACCACAAACAAGTTAGTTCTGTCTACAATCCAAAGGCACTCATAAGCAAATTTTCCTTCAAGTGAGGCCACAGATGAGATTTCAGCTTTGTAGGTACTATGTTTACCGTGTTTACAGTCTGCGAGATTCTACATATGAGGCTCATTTAAGCACTGCCTTGGTTTTTCACTCATAAAGTTGTAGGATAGTAAATTTGCTGTGTGAAGTTTCTACATATGTGATAGATAATTTGTTATACAGCAACAGGTAACTAATACACTTTCTCATACCATCCCTGGCCACCATTGTCTCCCAGTTTGCTAATATTGCCCTTGTAGTGATCCCTTTGTAACATGATGACAACATATATTGAACAACATTCAAGAAAGTTATGAAATATTTCTAGCACTTTGCTGACACACTTTATATAGCTTTATCAGTGTATGTGGGGGGGCATACTGGCTAGTTTTATTTATGCCAACTTGATACAAGGTAGAATTCCATATTTTGGAAGAGGGAACCTCAATTGAGAAAACTCCCCCACGGGACTGGCCTGTAGGCAAGACTGAGGTGCATTTTCTTGATGACCGAGGCGGTGACAGTGGTGGGGGTCAGCTCACTGTGGGTGGTGCCACCCTTGGTCTGGTTGCCCTGATGCTATGAGAAGTCAGGCTGAGGAAACCATATGGAGAAATCTAGTAAGCAGCATACCTCCATGGTTTCTGCCGCAGTTCTGCCCTCCAGGTTCCTGCTCTGTGTTTTTGCCCTGACTTCTCTTGGTGATGGACTATAATGTGTAAAGTGAAATAAAACCCTTTCCTCCCTAAGCTGCTTATGGTCATAGTTATATCGCAGGAATAGAAACCCTAACTAAGATGGTGTGCATGAACACATACATATATGTGGGCATATATGCAGAATTAGAGGTATGTGTCAGGTGTCTTTCTCAATTGCTCTCTTCCTTATTTTCTTTTAGTGTGTGTGTGTGTGTGTGTGTGTGTGTGTGTGTGTGTGTGTGTGTGCGCGCACTTGCGCGTGCGCATGCTTGGGAGTGCGAGTTCTCCTTTCACCACATGAGACTTGGTGATTAAATTAAGACTGTTAGGTGAGTATCTTTATCCATTAAGCCATCCACTCTCCTTGTCAGCTTTTGAGATCCTCTCACTGAGCCTGAAGCTCACTGGTTCAGCTAGACTGGCTAGATAATAAGTTCCTTTGATTTTCCTGTCTCCAGCTTCTCGGTGCTACAGTACAGAGGTATTCTGTCAGTGCTGAGGTTGAATCAGGTTCTCATGCTTATGCACTGACTGAGCTGTCATTTTAGCCATACTCAAGTGCTGGTTTTATTTCTTTTATTTTTTGGTACTGTATGTGTATTCTTGCTTGTAGGGTGTATCTGCTCTATAAATGAGCTGAAGCCCTAACACCTCTACAGATTGAAAGTACTTCAAAGATTGCATGTAGTTTGCTTTTAGAGACCTCATTTCACATAAGATAGTGGCCATCACTTGTTTTCGTATTACCTATTAAATATAAGTTTCTCTGTAGGAAAAGTAAAATGAGAAAACTTATTTACAGCTTTGCCTTAGAAATTAGCTGGCCCGAAACACAGTTTAACTAAGAATGTCAACGATTTCTTGGCAGTTATCATGGTAGTTGGAAATTTGTGAAAGAGGGGCCTCTAACCTTCAAATGCTTTCCAAGATCATGAAATTTTCATAAATACTAAATTGAACGATTAATGAAGCTGGCATAGTGTTAGTTTAGGAGACGCTTAATTAAATATTTATTAATATCATTTCTGAAGAGTTCCATAAGAATTTTGGAACCAATGATTTCTGATGCAGGCTTCAATCTGCTCCATTTTCTCCTGAGAGACTCATGTGTCCTGGGCTCTGTGCCAAGAACATATGATAATAAAAGAGGCCTGCCTGTTTTTTGTTTGCATGCTTCCTTTCCTTTATTACTGAATTGATAATTTTCCACACCAGTGAATGTCATATATAGGTCAAAGATAGCCACACCCTCAAAGAAAGGCAAACGCGTGCTAGAGAAAACTGAAAGCGAAGTCTATGTAACTAAAAGCAAAATCTAAGAACACACACACACACATACACACACACACACACACCGCAAACAAACACCAGGGTTATTTACTGCTTTGCCTTGAAAATTCGTGACCCTGGGATTTTCTTAATTCCAAACTAAGTAGCATAGAGTGCTGGCCTTCTCAGTCTTCCTTCTCTTTCCAGAAAAGTCTATGGAAATCTCTCACCTCCCCAGGTCATAACAACTCTGAGATTATGCTTTTGAATTTCTTATCCTTGAAAACCAGAGAGCAGGCAATCTTTCAAATAATCAAACCAGTCTTTAGCTTTGAGGCTTTGATATTAAGAGTGATGAACAGGTGATCAATGAAGTTCTACTCATCTCTAAAATCCTTGGAGTCCCTGTGTCCATGTCCAGGAAGCAGACTTGAACTAGATTTAGAGTACTAGCAATCAGGCTGCCTGTCTCTGGTCAAGTGACTTCATTATGCTGACCTTTCCCATAGAAAGTATGCAGTAAAATAACTTATGAATGCCAAATCGATGTAAAGTTATGCTTTCTTGGGTATTTAAAAGAAGAAAAACCTAACCTGAAAGGTCTTCAGACGACAGCATCTTAATCCATGCATACTTATCATGAGCAGACTTGTTTTGGTTTGGTTTTGTTTTGTTTTGTTTTGTTTTAACAACACTGTCTCCTGTATCTCAGGCTGGTCTAGAACTCACCATGGTGCCAGAAATGACCATACACTCTGACCCTCCAATATCCACTTCTAAGATTGCAGGCATTCCTTACCACAGCCCCATATGTAGTGCTTAAATTGAACCTAGGACTTCTTGCATGGGAGATAAGCACTCTAACTATGTCCCCAGTCCCCAAATCATATTCCACAATTGCCTAGAGCTTGAGAGAGCTAAAATTTAGTATTGGTGAGAATGTCCCCCAATTAGCTCTGATTGGTTAATAAAGAGCTAGCTGATCAGCCAATAACCAGGCAGAGGATGTAGGAAGGCTGGTCTTCCAATCCTACCCAGAAGTCCCGGGTACAGGGAAGTACAAGTACCACAAGCAAAGAAGGAAGGAAGTTAGAGAGACCAAGTGGAGAGACCAAGTGGAGAGACCAAGAGGCGGCCATGAGGCAGAGGGTCCAAGAGTAGCCATTATGAGCGCATTACCAAGGGATTCAGCATGAGGACATACATGGAGCAGAGCAAACCAGGGTGAGACTCAGCTTGAAGTATAAAGGACCACATGACTGAGAAATAGTTAGCTTAGAGGGTTAGAATATATGAATATCTGCCCAGCCTAGGCTTGCAGCTTATTAATAAACTTAATAGGTCTTTGTGTCAATTATTTGGGAGCTGACCAGAACAGATAAGGTTTCCATGCATAAATTAATGCTTACAGAGAAGCTAAAGAACATGACCCCTAAGATAACCTCCAGCTACAGGCCTAAGTCTTACGAACAACAGCAGAATTTTCTCCACTGAAAACCAGGCTATAAAATTTTTAGGACTAATTCTGCTAATCAGTACAAGATCTTCATTCAGTATTTAATATAAAAAATATATAAGTTTGCAAATGGAGGAGCAGGTTTCTATGTTGACTGGAAGGTTGCCACAGGAGAACCCTGGCTTGCTTGTGTGGGAGAGTGAGTGGGTTTGGTGTGGAGAGTGGGAGCCCTCCCTACCCACAAAAAGAAAGCAAAGCCAGGTAGATACACTGAGAGCCAGAGACCCCCACTGATTGCTACTGTTTTATACTTTAATTAATCCCTTCCCACCTTCGCCAGTCAAGATCAGAGCAGAAATAATAGCCAGCACAGCTGCTTCCAAGAAAGGAGCTTAGGAAGAATGCAGGGATGTGAAGAGGGGGGCTAGGGCAGAAGGAAGGGACCCGCAGAGCTGCTGGGAGGCTGGCAGCACGAGCAAGTTCCCCTCAACCTTTAGGCAATGTAGTGCACTGAATGTAGAAGTCACAACTCTTGCCAGAACCTAGCTACTAAAGCAGAAAGATAGCAGGGAGCCCAGCTCTTCCCCACTGCCTTCTGATCTTCAGTGTCCATTAGCCAATGTCCACTAGTAGCCATCTGGCCAGAAAGCTTCTGTGATGCATTTATAGAGCACAGACACACCCAGACCACAGAGCAAACAGATGAGGGCTGGGATGGAGGATCGAGGGAGAACCACCAGTCAACCGAGGGACACAGACTGCAGACATAACTAAGCTGCTACTCCTTCTAGGTTACAGAACCAACACAAGTACCTGAGATCAGGACCTGTACCCCCAAGTGTGTACTCATCCCTCCAATCCACCTCACAGCCCTGCACCCCACATGTGCGAACCTTTGCTGTTTGCCAGTTCTTCTAAGCATTGTCCCCCAGAAATAGCTAGAGGGGGAAGAGGGTTAGATTTTACTTCTATTTTACAGATGAAGTAGCTAAGGTTCAAAGAAGTAATTAACACTCTTCTTCTGAAAGATAGGTGATAATTAACGACTTTGATCCTCTGAATGGAGCCTGCCTACTACCTAAGTTAGCAAAATAGAAGAGATTAAGCAAGGATTTGATGATATTTAAATTTTTCAATGCAAAAAGCACTAACGAGTATTTATTATGATAATCCTTATTAAGTTTGCAAATATCTCCCATCATTAGTCTAAATTTTATTTTCCCTAAGAACATATAAACAAAGACAAGAATTAACATCCAGTTAATTAAGTGTTGCGAGGAGCTTCTACAACAATTGCCCTTAAAGCAGATGCTGCTGCCAAAGGTGGATGTCGGTTCCTTCTCTCTAGTGCTACAAGAGATAGGCTTGCAGTCTTTGCTATTTAACAAAATGGAAAAGACAGTTAATTTATAACAAAGGCACATAATTTTAATTTATTATGTATAAGAAAACCTAAATACCTGTTTCCACACAGACTCGACTACTCCATTTCTGCTTCTGTCTGCCTCTGCACTCAGACTGCACTAGTTGAAAGTGGTTGTTTCAAAGATTGATCTGCCATCTTTGACCCTTTCTACTTGACCCTGGCTCTTCTCTGCCTATAGCAGGTGATGGTTAAATAAATCTATGTCCATGGGGCTACCATGGTTCAAGGCACACGAGTGTGGCCCTTCCTCTTCACCTCAACCCAGAAGCCTGACATCCCACTTCAGATGAGAGTGCTGAGTGTGCGCCACTCACAAGGGCGTGGCCAGGAGGCGCTCACATCCCTGATCACTCTGCCTCCTCAACTGCTGTCTGATACACTGTCACTGGTATCCATCCTGCCCTTGGAAAACTGTTTTGATGCAAAGCATGAGAAATAAAAGTAAATTACTCTGCTGAGAGCTGGGTAGATGGATTCCTGATGAAAACATTTGCTGCACATGAGGATTTGAGTCTAGATATCCTCCTCCCATGCACCTAGCAATGGGGGCCTAGCAATAGCAATAGTATCACCTGCCCTAGGTCCCTGTCAGGTGCAGATAGTGGCATATAAAGAGATCTTCTTTCTCTCTCTCTCTCTCTCTCTCTCTCTCTCTCTCTCTCTCTCTCTCTCTCTCTCCTTGTTCCTAGCCAGTTTCTCTTCCTTTCTTTCTGTCTTCTCTATCCCTGTTTTCTCTGTTCTTGTGGTTCTGTCTGCCTCTACCCCTTCTAGGTCCTCAATCCTCCCCCTTCCCCCACAATAAACCCACTTTATACCAGGTCTGTCACATGCCGTGATTTATCAAAGGGTCACCTTGGCATTTGGCCTGCCATATATCTACTTATTTTCACCACAGCCAAATTATATTTCCTAACACCCAGGACCCACATAAACAAGCCGACCATAGCCACACCATTTGTAACTCTAATCCTGAGGATGGAGGGAAGAGGATCCCTAGAGTTCCCTGGTCAGAGAGGCCTGCCAATCATCCAGTTCCAGGTTCATTGAGATATTCCGGAAGAAGAGGAAGAAGAAGAAGAGGAAGAAGAAGAAGAAGAAGAAGAAGAAGAAGAAGAAGAAGAAGAAGAAGAAGAAGAAGAAGAAGAAGAAGAAGAAGAAGAAGAAGACCACAGAGGAAGAGCAGGAGGAGGAGGAGGAGGAGGGTGGTAAAGAAGACTAAATTTTTTTATAAGTGACTACATCAAACAGGACTGTGTTCAGGAGGGTGTAAAGCTTGGCAGGGATAAACTCTGTGGTCTTTGAAGGCCAAAGCTCCCATGAAAACTACTGTCTATTCCCAAGAACTTGCACTCAATTCACACAGAGTCACAGGGCCCTCCATCCACAGGATACACTTGTGTAATGCTAAGTGCACATGTGTAGGGACATGCACATCCTTGTGTGCACACGTGCACAGGAGTGGGTGTCAAATCTGGTAAAATATGGACAAAGTGAGTGGTTGTGTCACTGATAATACCTGCTATTGATACTGAACCATGCTTGGTCAGAACTTGTCACTGTATTGCTGGCATTATCTGGTATGATACTGAACTATGTTTGGTCAGGAAGTTGTCACTGGATAAGCTGAAGGTCATGTGGACTTTCAATTTTCTTGCTCAAAATTGAATGTAAGTCTAAAATTACCTCAGAATGCAACAACTTTTTAATTAGTTTTTAAATTAAAAACACTGTGTTTCTAAGTGCTGAAGGCTTGCATTGCTGAGAATTGCCTTTATACCATACCCCTCTCATCAGAGTTCTGCCTCCTGGCTCCTCTCTTCTCCACAGTTTTCTTCTGAGAACCTTTTCCCTTCTATTATGTAGAGAAAATTGCTCTTGTCCCATTCCTATGACTAAAGTAGCATAGCTACAGACTGGAAACGTTAACAATTACCTCAGAGACTTTTTCTTCCCTGTTTACCTCAAGTTGCTAATGTTTGTTATGGTGTGTTTTTTTTTTTTAATTAAAGTAAAAAAATGCATTGTCCTTGTTGATGAACATGCGATGAGTTGATACATAAGGGTGTTTTCAGCGGTGAATAGAATTTAACAGTTAGAAATTAAAGTAAGACAGAAAGAATGTCCTAGGATACAGAAACAGGATAAGCAAAGGTACAGGAAGAAAGCCAGGGATGTGTGCTTAAGAAACGAGCTACCTTGTTTAGAAATAACATCCAGGAGGATGTTAAAACATGCCTTTGGTAAGCACAAAAAATGAAACCTGTATAATGATTGGAGAAAAATCTGGGGTTTGTTGTTGTTGTTGTTGTTGTTGTTGTTGTTGTTGTTTTGTTTTGTGTTCAGCTTTGTGGGGGAAAGTTAGGGATATGATCTGATGGATAACAGACATATGCTGCATAAACCTAGGGACCCAAGTCCAAATCCACAAAACACAAATAAAAGCCAGGGGCATAACCAAACATCTATAATTCCAGGACTTCTAGAGAACTCTCAGAAGCTTGTGGGCCAGTTAGTCTGGAGTTTTCAGTGGAAGCCTAACAACAACAACAACAACAACAACAACAACAACAATGTTTCCAACCAAACAAGGTGGAAGTCAAGGAAACAACCAAGGTTGTCATCTGACCTTCACATATGTGCTGTGACACATATAGATCCACATTCACATTTATGATCACGTGCACACACAGACACATACACACACAGACACACACACAGACACACACACACACACTGGACAAATAAGCATTGTTTATACAGAAGGCATTTTCTCTTTGTTTGGGTAGAAGGAAGGAAAGTCCCATATTTGCCACTCACCCCACGGAAGAACGGCTAGACTATGGTGGTAGGAAGAACTGGCACATGTTTGACATGGAAGATGAGAAGGGCAGCCTCTCTTCCAGGGCCTTGGCACAACATGACAAAGTAGGGAGGGTACATCCAGAAACTCAAGGACATGTATGACAACCCTGCAGGGGCTGTTGAATCCATGGGTAAGACTTCAGAAGGGGATTTCAACAGATACTTCTAGAAAAATAATCAAATGCTGATCGTAGGTACCAGTTAACAAGAGAGGGAAAATGTATTTCTGACTTCCATTCCATTAATACAAGGAAGAGAAAGTACTTGCTTTATAGGTGAAATGTCAGTGCCAATCTAAAATTAATTCTTTATGTCCAGATTTCTGTCCATTCTTTGGACTCTGACATGAGCAAAATCACAACTAACTGTAATATCAGTTATTAATTTTTTTCAAACCCCCTCCCAAAATGTAACTCCATCTCACTGTTTCCCTAATGTCTTCTGTAAGTATGCTCTCTGGTATTCTCTCTTGTGGATCCCTGAATTTTAGCATGTGTCTAAAAATAAAACATAACCATGTCTCTAGTTCGTGGCTTATCAAAAAAAAAAAAAAAAAAAGGAAATGGAAAAAAATTGGAGTAGTGTCAGAGGCTTGTAGAGACAGTATCCAGTAACCAGTAAGCAAAAATTTCATATTTCTTTTTCTTATACCCTTTCAATCATAAGACCTGGGTCTCTCGTAACTAGCAGTAATAACTTACAAAGGACCAATGATAATGTTTTATTACCTAAGTAAACACTGGAGCTTCAGAATAAAGCAGAGAATCCATTACACTTCTGTAGTGCAGCAAAATCATCTACATCTAACAGGAAGCCCAAAGGCGTCCCCACTGGTTTTTAATTAAGTGTCATTCCCACTGAGTTAATAAGCATGCTATCAATAATGCAGCCATCCTTTAAAGTTTTGATAATTACTCAAGCTACATTTTACAATTACCATTAATAGAATGGATAAAAATCTCTAATTCCCATCATCTTCTCAACACCCCTGACTAGATGTATTTTGCCTCCTGTGCTTGGGAGCAATACACCTTTCCATTCCTAGAGTTTTAATAAGCACGAGTCACGAGAAATTGATGTTCACCCCAAGAATAACATACAACTGGGAAGTTCAATCCTGAAACACAAAAAGATTGCTTTGTGGCTAAAAGAATAAGTACTGTCAAGATTAAAAACAACTTCAGTTTCCTGAGCTCTTATTTTGTACCAGGGCTGTACTAAGAGATTTTATGGGCATTTCATGAGTGTTTACCTCAAACGACAATCAATACAATATATGAAGGCCTAAGGGAGGCAGAGATTAAAAGGCTGGTCCAGATTCCCACAACTGGTCAGTGGAGTCGGAATACCAGAATGTGTGCTATTTTCACAAGCCCCCAATTCCTTCTGTCTGATGGATTTTTCACCATTCCCCCGAGGAATGAAGAGGCTGTAATAGACCCCAGAAGAACCATAGCACGGATTCTATCATATCTACTTGACTATCATAGTGGGATGAGAGCAGATGGGAGGAGATGAAAAGCTACTGTGGTCACACTGGTGGAGATGACAGTGGTCGTTTCCAGACAGACAGCTGGGGGGAAATGAGCAGCAAGGGCTCTGGAACACTAAGGAAGAGGCTATAAAGGAGATGAGCAAGCCAGATCTATGAGGGGTCAGTCTGCCTTTTTGTCCTGAGGCATTCTTTGGTAGGCAATAAGTTTGGGAAAGAGTGGGGTAACATGAGCCAAGCAGGAGATACAAGGTACATTCAAAAGAGGGTGAAGACCAGGTGGCAAAGGTCCCTGCAGAGTGGTCACCTGAAGGACTTTGGCCTCCTAAGTTAGAATCTAGGAGGGGGAACAGTTTAAGCAAAGTTGTCCCTGATATTCTCAAGTCTCATGACTCACAACAGGAGTCTGGGTGGGGTTTCTAATGTCATACATGTTCAAGTTCTTTGTTTTCACTACATCAACTGCAGGCAAGCTCTTTCTCTAGGAAAGCCTCTAGCTCCTCCAAATTCAAGGTCTCTAAACAGCCTCTAGCTAAAATATCAAATTCGGGGACTTTTAAGAGTCTTAATATTTGAATATAGAGGAGCAGAAAGAGCCAGCCCCTTGTTCACAGTTCCCAAGCTCTGGTCCATTTAGAAATTCTGTTTCTGCCTAAGGACCCATCCAGAGGACTAAATATAAGTACAAGGAAACCCCAGGACATCTAACTAATATCTTAAATACCCACCCTTTTGATCCAGGGGAAGCAGTTAACGTTTTAGCCTCCACCCCAACCCTCACATCTTAGCAGCTCATCGGGCAGAAGCATCCAGGTACCTAAGCATCAGAAATGAGATCTGGAGGAGGCACATGAAGCTATTTTGAGTGAGATGGAAGTCACAAGAGGTATGGAGTTAAACAAGACGGGCAGAAGAAAGATCGCCAATGCACAAAAATATCCCTTCTCGTTTTTATTTTGCTTTGATACTAACAACACTATAGTATTCTGGAAAATGGCCTATTTACTGCCCACCATATTAAAAATTGCTATTTTAGAAGGAGGGGCTCCTACTTTTCAAGTTCTGGGACTGACTGAGATAAGCACCATCTTCCTCTGAAGTTTCAAATAAAGAAGAACCATTGCCACAAGAAACACCATCACCGTTCATCTTGGTAGTAATTACCCATTTATGCCAACCCCCCTCAAGATTTAAACTCTAGTTAAAATGCAGAAAGATGAGCAGATTGAAAAGTGAAGCTTATTTATTTACTTCTGAAGTGATAGTGCTATTCTGCCACCCAAAGACTTCAAGAAAAAAAATCTGACAGCCCAAATTACTCCCACCTCAGGAAATGGCTGTGGTGGGATGAGACATTAATAAACAATCTGGACTTGTCTCTTTTAAGCTTGTGTTACTTATTTGCCAGTTCTATTTCATCTATATTTCAAAAGCCACTTTACTGTAAAAGTCCGTAACCAATTGAAGATGGTTAAAAGCAAAGCGATAAAAGAGATATCAAAACCTTTTTAGAGAAAATAGGAAATAACTTCACTAAGAGTCCAAAGCAAGACATTATTCATGTGAGCATCCACTTGGCTCCAAGCTTTCTAGCATCCGAGACAAAAACAAATAAAAAGGGAAGACTTTTAGACTTCAACTAAGAAGTATACTTTGTTCTTAAGAGAGGAACATTATTTCCCTGTCACCAATTTTAGCTCAATCAGTGATTACAGATAGCAAAGTTTTGGTATTAGAAATTTTTCTTCATTTCATTATTATCTCTGTCTGATCTGTTGGAGGCTGTTCTACAGTTATCCTTTGAAATTTTATTGTGTTGAAAGTCTAACCCCCAATGTGGTGTTATTTGTATTTATGAGTGCAATTTATGTCTTCATAGCAGGCACTCAGGGGGCTCTCTATTTTTATTACCCTCCCTGTAAGGTACAAATAGGCATCCCATAATGCAAAGGGATTCCTCACTAGCACATGACTGTGGTAGAACCTAACCCTGAACTTCAGCTAGGAAAAACTTCAAACTAAGAAAAATAAAACTACTGTTTATAAGGCTCCCAGTCCGGCTAGAGCACCCTGTTTGGACTAAGACATAGTCCTAGTGTCTAACAAGTTTATGGGGAACGGCTTGTGTTGAGTACACTGATGAAAGAAACAGTGTTGCAGGATTCAATATTGTGCAATGCGGAAGATGGGGAGCCACAGTGTCTCTTCTTCTGCATCAAGTGCCAATTTCTCCAGGAATGTGGTAACCAGCAAGGGGCCAGAATTTAAATGCCAAGATTCATGACAAAAGTCTGTTTATATCTTTTTTATTGTTAACTAAGAGAAGATATACATATAAAACATTTCAACTTTAAAGAAACTACATATATAATTCCAGGTGTGTGTGTGTGTGTGTGTGCACGTGCACGCATGTGCATGTGTGTGTGTGTGTGTGTGTGTGTGTGCATTTGCATTTCTCTAGATGTGTGCACATATGATGTGTTAGGTGGCATGGATGAGAAACCCAGAGTGAGTATTGGGTGTCTTCCCAAATCACTCTCCACCATAGTTTTGAAGACAGTCTCTCAGTGAGCATGGAGTTTGTCAACTAGGCTACATTAGCAGGCCACTAAGCTCCAGAGACCCATCTCTATCTCCCCAGCTTTGGAACTACATAAATACTACTCCTCTCTGAACCCTGCTTCATGCCTAGCATTTTTTGTTAACTTGGGTACTAGGGGTAAAACTCAGGTCCACATACTTGTGTGGCAAACACTTTTCTTTTTAATTAATTAATTAATTTATTAATTTATTAATTTATTTATTATTAGATAATTTCTTCATTTACATTTCACGTGTTATCCCATAAGTCCCCTATACCCTCCCCCCGCCATGCTCCCCTACCCTGGACATAGTACTACCGAAAGATCCAGCAATACTTCTACTGGGCATATACCCAGAAGATATTCCAACTGGTAACAAGGACACATGCTCCACTATGTTCATAGCAGCCTTATTTATAATAGCCAGAAGCTGGAAAGAACCCAGATGTCCCTCAATGGAGGAATGGATACAGAAAATGCGGTACATTTACACAATGGAGTACTACTCAGCTATTAAAAACAATGAATTTATGAAATTCTTGAGCAAATGGATGTATCTGGAGGATATCATCCTGAGTGAGGTAACCCAATCACAAAAGAAGTCACTTAATATGCACTCACTGATAAGCGGATATTAGCCCAGAAACCTAGAATACCTAAGATACAATTTCCAAAACACAAGAGAATCAAGAATGACCAACGCGTGGATACTTCATTCCTCCCTAGAACAGGGATTAAAATATACATGGAAGGAGGTGCAGAGACAAAGTTTGGAGCTAAAATGAAAGGATGGACCATCCAGAGAGTGCCCCACCCGGGTGGTCCATCACATAATCAGCCACCAAATGCAGACACTACTGCATACACCAGCAGGATATTGCTGAAAGGATCCTGATATAGATGTCTCCTGTGAGGCTTTTTTCAGTCCCTGACAAATACAAAAGTGGATGCTCACAATCATCTATAGGGCAGAACACAGGGTCCCCAATGTAGGAGCTAGAGAGAGTACCCAAGAGCTATAGGGTCTGCAACCCTATAGATGGAACAACAATATGAACTAATCAGAACCCCCAGAGCTCATATCTCTAGCTGCATATGTATTAGAAGATGGCAAACACTTTTCAAATGAGCCGCCTCTTCAAAACTCATAATGACATCTGTAAAATATTGTAGTAGCCAACTGGAGATCAGACCAATAAATAGATTAACACATCAGCCTTTCTCCAGACCAGCATCACACATGGCAGACTACTGAATATACCTGGACAGTATTTTTCACTTTTGTCTAAGTAATAGATTCTGTAATTCGTTTAGGTTGGCATGGAGACTTTAAAAGGTCAGATTCCAGAGAACCTTCAATACTGATTAGGTACATTTTTCTTATGATGTACTATGAATGGGTATTTAGAAGAAGGTTATCAGAAGGGTCTTGGAGGGTTAATTGCAGAAACTCAACAGACATTTCGTTCTTCCTCCTTCATCTTACTTAAAGAGAACATGATGTCTAGAGAAGGAGCAGCCATTTGGAGCCAAGGCCTTGTAGAAGTCAGAGATGAGAACACTGAGACACAAGCATGGAGGATCTTGGGTAATAGGTGCCTCAAGCACTCTGCCAGTCTAACTGCCTATACTGCACTCTCTATTAACACAGGAAAATCAAACTCCATTTCAGTTAGCTGCTCCATATGGGTTTTTTTTTTTTTTTTACAACCAAGAAGACATAACCCTTTACCAGTTAATTATCACTTTGGCCTCTTTAAATTGCTCACTGGAGCATCAAAAATGAGGCTATAAGTCCAGGGAGGTAGAATGGAGAGAATCAATCCCTCACTCAATGTAGTATACATTCTCATGGACAAAGTGAGGTTGCATGTATGCCAGGCTCTATTTTCTTTAGCTCTTGAGTATAATATCACATTCTTGTTTGTTTGTTTTTGAGACAGGGTTTCTCAGTATAAACAGCCCTAGATGTCCTGGTCTTTGTAGACTAGGCTGGCTTCAAACTCACAGAGAACGACCTGCCTCTATCTCCCGAGTGCTGGGATTAAAGGCATGCACCATACCCTGCTTATATTCATTATTTATGGACTACCTAATCTAGAATTTAATCAGCATCTTTGAATTCAACAAGAGATCAGAGAAAAGTGATTGCTCATACAGGAATAAAGAGTATAGTGCCCATAGTATGAAGGAACACACAGTGTCCATCAAGAATGTCCTAAGCCATTTACAGGACATTGTGTTCACTCATTGTGTTCATCCTATCCAGCTGGTTGTTCTGAGACCTTGGCTCCAAATGTTAACCTTCTGGAACTAGGTACCATCCTAGCAGGATGGTCAGTGCTTTTGCTACAGTATAAATCAAAATCACACCCAATGAGGGGGTTTCCATGGAAAGTCCTTGGCTAACAGCTGAACCTGAGATTGGCATGGCTTAGTGCTTGGAGCCATGGTCTACTCTGATGGGAAGAAGGAAATAAGAACAACCATGTCTCTAAAATTCTGAGAATTTTCTGCAAAGCATCTCTCTTCCTCTGCCGTATGGTATATTCCAGAGGAAAGAAAAAACCTGTTGTTTACTTTATCAATGACTTCAAATCCTCCCTCAGTGGTATAGATTAGACATGATAATCAAGAAGTTTACAATATGAAGAAACAATGCCAGAGATGTTACTGTCACAATGATATGGTAGGATCTCTAAATACAGATTAGCAAAACAATGATGTGTGTGTGTGTGTGTGTGTGTGTGTGTGTGTGTGTGTGTGTGTACAACACAGAAGTTCTTATTGGGATAAGATCAGTAATTATTAAAAATTCAGGCTAGGGGAGACAAGTCCCATTGGTAAAGTGTATATTTTGCAAGCATGTCCTGTTTTTTGTTTGTTTGTTTGTTTGTTTGTTTTGAGTTTTTTTTTGTCATCTTGTCACCTGTGAAGGATTCTCGATTCAGAAAATGCCTCTATAGCATTTGCCTGTAGGTAAACCTGGAGTGTGATTTTCTTGATTGTTGATGGATATGTGAGGATCCAGCTCACTGCAGGCAGTGATATCCTCAGGATGGAATAAGAAGTCAGGCTGAACATGGCAAGTGGGCCAAGCCAGTACACAGCACTTCTCCATGGCTTCTGCATCAGTCCAGTGTCTAGGTTCCTGTCCTGCTTGAGTTCTTGCCCTGACTTCCATCTGTATGGACAGAAATCCAAAGTGAAAGGGAAATAAACTCTATACTCCCCAAGTTGCTTACAGCAAAAGAAACCCTATGATAAAGCATGAGCTGAATTTGGATCCAAAGGACCCACATAAAAAACCTGGTACAGCAGCATACACCTGGACTCTTAGAGCTGGGGAAGAGGAGAAAGCAGGAACCCTGAGACTTACTGTCTGTGTAGTCTAGCTGGATAGATGATCTCTAGGTTCAGTAAGAGATACCATCACAAATAAAAAACAAGGTGGAAATTTCCTGAGGAGGACATCTTAGGTCAACCCTTGGCCTCCACAGGCATATACACAGGCACATACACACTTCTGTGCAACACATATGACACACCCAGTAACTAGAACAATCAAGCAATCAATCAATTAGATAACTGATTAACAAAACTTAGACTTAGGAGTCAGCTGGGTGTATTCACGTCCTGAACCAGTGACTTATTAGTTGTCTGAGCCTAGATGAGACAAGTTACCTCATGTCTCTAATGCTTGGATTCAGACTGTGAAATAGAACTGACAATAATAACTTTTATTTCTCTAACTTCTTAGAGATCATATAGGGATCTAAACGAGGCCAAACATCATCGCACTCATCAGCAAGTACAGTATACATGTTTGACACCTTGACCTCCAATTGCTCCTCATTACCTCATCGAAATAAAATAGACAATTGCCAAATTTCACTATGTGAAATGGAAAATGGTGTCTGTTCACTACAGTTGTGTCCCCTAGCTAGAGCCTCTCAGACAGGGTTTGCCTTGGAAACTGAGCAGATAGTATACACTGCACTCAGATAACTCGCCTCAAACCTCCTTCATGCAGTCCTTTGTGCTCACTCTGTTTTGCCATCCTTCTGCTACGAGAAGATGAGACCTAGATCACGAGTGAACCACTCCAGAACACACACAGGAAGCAGATCCCCTCCCCTCACAGCTGCAAATCAGACGGATGCAGGCAAGAAATAGTTTTTTTTTTTTTCCCCTGAAGCCACTAAGCTATGGGAGTTGATTGTCAACTAGCATGCTGACCCAGGAAGGCAGCTGAAAACACTTTTTTTTCTCTTTTCTGGCATAGAGTAGAATCACGTAGTGTGCTTTCGAGCAAAGGCTGGGCATGGAAACTCTGCAGGCTTCACATGGAACTGACACATTCACATGTGGGCTATTTTAGCATAAATTACACACTAACAACCCCCCCCCCCACCAACACCCAAGGTACTGAGTACCAGACCTGACCACCTGAAGTTGCTTGGTTTTGTTGCTGACTTGTTTCATTTTTGTCCATGTTATAGTAACACATTGTTGGAGAGGAAAGAGGGAAATGTCAAAGTTTTTGAAACAAGGGTATAGTTTCTCAAAGAACCAGGAAGACTTCAGATGTAAGATTTCCCCTCCCTGAGACACAGAGAGCTTCCTAGACCTCCGCTCCTGTTTCCCTGTACTGTTTTTACTAGCTTGAGTGTGCAAAGGAACTCAGAAGTTAGCCAAAGAAACTACTTAAAACCACTTAGAAACAAGAAGTCTTGCGTGAAATTAAACCCACGTCGCTGATTTTGTAAAATACAAAAGAATTACTCACACACCAAAGAACTCCCCCCCCACACCCTGCCATATATGCTTTCCTATTTCTACACAGACCAGTCATCATACACTACATACGCAGAGAACATGGGGTCTGTTTGCAATACTCTTCACTCTGAAAGATGGAGCGAGCAGATGAACTGGCATCAGTTTTTGTGCAACACTCTGACTAATTTCTGCTTTTTCTTTGGGGTGGAAAGAGGAAGAAAATAACAGAATTATCCTTGGCAGACAAGGATGGGGCTGAAAAGAGGAATCAGCTAGAATTATTATGTACCTCTCTATTATTTCTAGCAAGCTTATGCCATCCAATATTTGCATTGTTCCTAACCCACCCTGCCTCTTAATTTCCAGATGCATAAAAAGAAATATTTGGGTGCCTTTCTCCCTATTATGGTGCCATTTGTCTTATTCACCACTTCAAGCTCCATAGAGTTGGAGTAATTTATATGGTCAGAGATCATTGAATAAGCAGCAGTTAATTAGAGTTCCAAGTCTTCCATCTCTAAGTGCCTTCCCCATCCAGCTCCTCTGCTCTCCCAACTGGTTTCTGACAGGTACCAGATGATGTAATTACCATCTCAGCCCATTGTACTGAGGTGCCAAGAATATCACTTTCTATTGTGAGTGTTGTAAAGGCAGAGCTATCTTTAAACTCAATGTTGCTTATTAAACGAACATAAAGCAACTCAGAAGACAATAAAAGACCATTCTGTCAATAGAATGTCCCTATAAGAATATTCACTTGCTTCTCCATGACAGATGCTGTTCCAGGGATCATATGTAACTTCTCTTTTGTTTCCTCCCCTTGAATATGGTTGCTGTCCTCATGATAAATCTGCAGCATGCACTGCGCAGATGACTAACTGCCAGGGCTTTTCCGTATGCCAAGGCTGAGGGTCACATCTATCATTCCTTCACCTCTGTTTTCCTTTTAATGATCTCGCTTCAGTCAGAAACTTGACTTCAAATCATAAGCCTAAGGAGAAACTAGATTTTAATTTACAGAAACACCAATAAATATATTTTGTTCCAAGACAATATTTCATAATAAAGTCGGATGTCTCAGGGATCTTTAAACCAAATGGCAACTATAAACATTTTTCTTCATGGCATGGTGTTCTGCTTTGAATCAAACCTGAGCTCATCTATAGCCCATCAAGCTAAAAGTTATGCTAAGAGTATACTCTACCTTTGTAATAAACTACCTGGCATGCTGTATCCTGAATCAATCACATGTTAAAAGGGACTTTTCCTAAATGAGTCACATCTTTGGCAACTTCTGAGGTTTAAGCTCTGTTGGGGTCTAGTTGACCATTTCAGGGAAGTGTTTCTTCTTTCTCAATGTCTGTTCATGTCTGCAAGTTCTAAACGAGCTCATAAGCTGGGCCCACCATGTGGCCGCTCAAACAAGCTCACATGTTCCTTCAGCTCAGGGATTGCACTGAAGTGCCACAGCATGTGTCTCTCAGTGTAAGGGCCTTCAGACTGCAGAGCAAGCTCCCAGGGCTGTCTCACTCTCGGGGAGGATTCACACCAATTAAGAGTTCTGATGGCCTCAGGATCAGAGGCACAGAGGGGCTGGGTCTGTTCTTCAGCTACTGCCCAGCCATCTTTGTCGGAGGTATTAAAGTTTTTTCTGAAGGGATATTAGTTCTATGTGTCTAAAGGTCTGGGTTAAGTGTTTTCCTTTCCTTTCCTTTCCTTTTATATTTTTCTCTCCCAAGGGAGGAAAAAGCTTTCAACTTCCAACAAGGAAGGTGAGTGCATGTTTCACGAAAACTGATTGAATGAACTCAAATGTGGCATTGTGGTTGCTAGCATCTGAGAATCTGAAAAAAAAAATTCCAATTTTATGGGTCAGACTAGGTGACTAAACAAATGTCAGGAGTCTCTAGGGTTTATAGACTCAATGTTAGAGGCAGAAAGATGCTTAAAGACCATCACTATTTCATTCAGAGAGCTAGCTAGCACCTTGCTCGCTGCTGCACAAATCTGCCACAGAATTAGGACAAAACCAAGGATTCTCCTCAGTTCATCAAGACTGTCTTATATGCCTATCATCATCATCATCTCATACACTATATCCTTAGCTCAGCTTCCCCTCCCAGTGCCATTCCCTTCCCTCTACCCCAGATCCACTCCTCCTTCAGATAAGAGCAGGCCTCCTAGTGTTATCAACTGCACATGGCATAACAAAATGCAATAAGGCTAGATACAAACCCTCTTTTCAAGGCTGGATGAGGTAACCCAGTAGAAGAAAAGGGGTCCCAAGATCAGGCAAAAGAGACAGAGACACCCTCTCCCCTTTTGGTAAGAGTCCCACAAATTCCTCAAGCTAAACAACACGGCACGTGTGCAGAGGGCCTAGCCCAGACTCATGCAGGTTCTGTGATTGCCACTTCTGTCTCTGAGCCCTGTTTAGTTGATTCTTTGAGCCATAACCTCATTCTGTCCTCAACCCCTCTGGCTGCTACAATCCTGCCTCCCCCCTCTTCCATTTCGCTTACAGGGCACCACGGAAAGGGCACTTGCTAACTGAGAGAATTTTTCAGGAAAACTAACACTGTAAATAAAATCTATTGCAGTCTCCTGCAAAATGCACTAATTACATGATTTGCTTTCAAATAAATGAGGGGAAAACATCACAACACAAAGTTGCCTTACATTAAAAATCACAAAGTTATTTAAGTATGTATGTATGTAACAGTAAAGTCTTTATGCTGATTGTTCTTTCAAAAGACTATTAAACCAGAAAAGATTTTCAAATTAAATACAAATAAAACCACAAAGCACCTACCCCCAAATCCAATTAATAGCATTATTTAAATGTGACATATCTATAGGCGTCTCCTGCCACTGAATGACACGGGGTGGACACAGCACTGGCTGTTAGGACCCAAGTTCTATAGGGTTTAAGAGTCCCACACCACTGTGTAACGTGAAGAAATTGGGCCATCTGTCATTTTGGTCTGGGCTTCTCCTCTGAAGGGAACAATGAGATGAGTGACGTCCACAAGAACAGCATGCAGCTCCAGTGAGGAAAGGATGGTCCAGGATGGCGCAGTTAGCTTTCCAACTATCACTGTCCTAGTCACTGGTCTATGGCTGGAAAGAGACATTACGTAAAGAGACAGCATGTGTTTTTTAATAAAAGGAAGCTTTTAATTAGGGGCTCGCTTATAGTTTTAGGGAATAAGTACCTGACCATCACAGTAGGACGTGTGACAGAGGCAGGCAGGCATGAAACAGAGGCAGGTGAGAGTTTACATCTAACCCATAAGCTGGATACACACACACACACACACACACACACACACACACACTCACTCACACGCACATGCACAAAGAGAGGGAGAGAGACAGAGACAGAGACAGACACAGAGAGATAGAGACAGAGAAACCTCAAAGCCCACTCCCAGTAGCATACCTTTGCCAACAAGGCATCCCTCCTCCTTAATCCTTTGAAACAATCCACCAATTGGGAACCAATCATTCAAACCTATGAGCTTGTGGGGGCTATTCTCATTCAGATACCACACTTACCAAAGCAAAACCCCTTGCTTTTCAGATTCTCAAATAATACACACATGCCCTGATAATATAGTTCAAACCCAGAAAGAGATACTGTATGCTTCAAAATAATATAAAAATCCTTTGAAATATTTTATATCACTCCAAATTATAACTATTTTTTGAATTCCAACCCCTAGCACAAATGAACTCTATGTATTTGGCTGTCAGAGATTATGGGATACACATGCTATATTTATACAAGCTCTGTTAGAGTGGAGAACAATAGAATCACAAAAGTAAATCACAATAGTGGCAACTCCACGAAACCTCCAGGGAGAGCCTCAACTTGGAGTCAGGGACATCAATAGCACCAAGGACACATCAAGAGCAATGCATCCCACATAAAGCACCTGAGAAGGTGGCTCATGAAGAAAGCTAAGTGAAGAAGCTCAACTGTGTGCTCCATTATCTTGAAGAGAAAAAAAAAACTTACATCATTTTCTAATGTAAGTAATTCCGTTTCAAGCTCCATTGTGTATGGTGCCACTATAAAATTCCTTTAATCATAATTTCAGAATGGAGTTTTCTTTTGGTTGATGGCAGATGTCCACTTGATGTAGGAATGGAAAGAAGAATGTGGTTTTTGTTTAACAACCCAAACTTCCAGATTCACTGCCCTTGGACCCCTTTCTAATAGGTACAGCCCAGACTGTTTGCCCATGAAACCAGTGTTGGATATCTAAAACCATGCTTACTGAACGCAACTGTTTTTCCTCAGCTGCCGGATGCCCCATTCTTTCTTGGGAAAAAAATATGTGATGCTCTAAAGTGAGTTAAACTATTGAGATTTTTTTCTGATCCTTAGCATTTTGAATTAATAAGGTTTTATTATTTTGAAAATTGAAGACATTTCCAAAACATCTCCACTATTGATTATAATCTACTACTGTCACATGTATGTTTATGACTATTTTTTTAAAATCTTGTATGTTTTAGTAAAAGAAGAAAGAAAGAAAGAAAGAAAGAAAGAAAGAAAGAAAGAAAGAAAGAAAGAAGGGAGGGAGGGAGGGAGGGAGGGAGGGAGGGAGGGAGGAAGGAAGGAAGGAAGGAAGGAAGGAAGGAAGGAAGGAAGGAAGGAAGGAAGGAAGGAAGGAAGGACAGAAAAGAAATCCAGTTGAGAAGCCACCGCAGAGCACTCTATCTTCCACGAGCTGTGCTGCACAGAGCGATACGGCACTGAGTAAGACAGCTATGCAGAACAACCCACACTACACAGGAAGACCCTCCATGCAGACCGGCTCTGTGGTGGTCTGGGTAATGCCTCGGAAGCTTCCAGTGAGAAAGGAGGAAGAGGCACCAGAGAAGGATGAGAGCTGTGTCTGGGCTGGATGTGAGGAAAGTGACATTCTGCAAAATACGGGAATGTGTTTCTAGAAGGAAGACCAAGTGGGGGGAGATGCAGAGGGGACACATGCAAAAGCACAGAGACCCAAGTGTGCTGAAACTATGACAAGGAGATTCAGAGCAGCCATCTTCACAGAGAGATTCTATGTCCCAGGCACGGCGACAATCACTTAAGCAACACAACACTGTTATTGCTAAATTATTTGAGTCTCCAGGAGGTCAATCTACAATGACCCTACAGCTGCTACGTGGGCCAGCTCAGTAGAAGCTAGAGCGAGGTCTTCACAGCAGTTCCCACCTCTCCACTCTGCTGTTCAGAAGGCTATAAATAGCCTGGCATTGCTAATGCATGAAGTCAAAGCAGACAGAGCAGCACATCTGTTTGCTAGCACACCACCTCGGCACTTGCAAGTGTGACTAAGTCATGTGTCTTCAGGAGTAGTGCTTCATCACCAGGGCATGCTTCCAATATATTAGAGACATGGCTTGAATCAATTCTTCATTTTGTTCTTGGTAAGGAACTGGTCTGCACATTGGTTACATTTCTGAGGTGAATATGATGAGAAAAAGGACAAACCATAAGGCAAAGGGGCACATACAGTTCCTGTCAGCCTCAGTGAGCTCGGTTTGCGAGGCTCAGTGGGCCCAGCCACACTGCTAGCTTTACCAGACAGCACAAAGCTGAGCCTCGGAGACTGGTGATCCCAGGTTGAACTGCCTGTGATTGGTAAAATAAACACCAATCACACCTACATCTAAGAATTGTTGAAAGGATTAAATTAGTTAATACCTGTGGTGTCTTACACAGTCCTGGGCTCAAAGGCTACTCAGCATCCACTGAAAGCACACTCAGTTCTACACAAATCAAACCCATTTCTTTGATAGTGCTACTTTTACATTGCAATAGTTTCAGATGTCTGAAAAGAAAAGAAAACAACAACAGCAAATAAAAACAAGAAAATACACTGAGTTTATAGCATAATCCTTGATGTTTGGAGACTTAACACAGATTCCTGAGGCTAAATAGTGGGTGTATAAAGGTATCAAGAAGATAAAATTTCACTAGTGAGCTTCACCATAAGGAATGAAGATGTCCAACGAGTTATAGGTGTAGTTTCTTATAATCCATCTGTGTGAATTACCGCTGGAGAGTCTTTCCTTATTTAAGAAGATTCTGCTTAAACAAACATGAGTATACTTTCTAAATAAGCCTCTTCCTTCCTCTGACATCAAGGCCAACCTTCTTTTTCTTTCCTTATAGCCTGTCTATACAGGAACAAGACACTCAAAACCTGAGGCATTTGCTTCCAAATAACCAAGAACAACCACACATTTAAAAATTTATATCTTCTGATGCAATTGCCATCTTTAAAATGTTTTATTCTACAAGGTGAGAGTATAGTCAGGTTTATATGGAACAAGTGACAAAATATATTCAAATCAAGTAATTAATTTTAACCAGATCTTCAGTGTCCTTGTTACTGGCAGAATCGGGAGAAATTTAATCTCAATTTGTCAATATTTAGAATCTCTAACTAAATAAAGCTGCAATCACAGTCAGAGTTTCTCAGGATTCCTTGCAGTCTATTTAGGTCATAAAATTTCTTTTTGCTTATGCAACCTAAAAGTTAATTTCCCCTAAAATTCTCTTTTTGCAAATTGGTTATTCTCTACAAAGATTTTTTTTTTTAAAAACCCCAGATGCAACATCTTAGGTATATTGGGGAAGCCTTGTGATCAAGCACATCTTAGGTATATGGGGAAGCCTTGTGATCAAGCACATCTTAGGTATATGGGGAAGCCTTGTGATCAAGCACTGATTTGTCAAGAGCTTGCTGTGGTTCCGGAGCTGCCTGCTATCGTCAGTACCTCCCACATTCACAGAACTCAGTGACATTCCTAGTACTCAGTGTGGATGTGAGTGCACATAGACAATCTTCATGAATAAAGCTCGTATTTGGGCACTCAGACCTTCTCCCAGATCCATGTCTCATGTTTGATAATGTGTCTCAGTTTTCTGGTCCATAGAGCTCAATGATGAGATCCGATCTCAGAGGAGTCCCCAGCACATTGCATTGACAAGCAAATGATCTCCATCCCTCTCACACTTGAGCAGTCCATTTAAGCTACCATTAGCAGATAGCTAGTTAGTCACTTCAGAGGAAAAGAGTGCTCTCTCTCTCTCTCTCTCTCTCTCTCTCTCTCTCTGTGTGTGTGTGTGTGTGTGTGTGTGTGTGTGTGTTTAGGGGGGAGAGTGTGTGTGTGTAGGGGGATGCATGTGAGTGTGTGTCCTGCCTGTGCTCACTCCTCCACATCCTTCTCACCTTCTACTTCTCTTGTTTTTCTACCTCATCTCTTACTTTGGCTTGCTGCCACATCTTCCTGTGTTCTAAGCATTGCAGTCCTTTAGGAGCTAAGCCCATATACTTGTCTACCTTATGTGCCCTTCCCTTTCATCCATGGAACAGCCCCTCAAGGATCCTGGCTTTAGCACAATCCACATACTGATGACTATCTTGCCTCTATATCCCAAGATCTAATCTCTCTTCTGAGCCTTGGGCTGTTACTCCAACTCCCTGTGAACGAGGTCCATGAATGTCTAGAAGATATCTCAAATGACAGACCTGGTTCTCTACGTGACACTGACTCCACACTCAGTCTTCATCACCTCAGTTAATGGCTCTATCATTCCACTAAATTCAGCACTTCTTCCTCATTTTCTCCACCCAACCTCATCTATAGCACTCCCTCTGCATAAATGTACAAACGAGCAAATGGTCTCATCATTTCCACAGCTACTATGTTGAGCTAATGTCACAGCTTCCTAACTGGTATCTCTTCTCTCATTCTTTTTTTTCTACTGTAACAACCAAAGTGATCTTTTGAAAACACAAGTCAATAACTCCATAGCTTTAAGCTTTCAAATGACTCCCTATCATATCGACAATAATCCCAACATGTCCTAGAAGGGAATGAGATGTGTCCATCCCCTGCCCATCTACTGCGTCTCCTTCACTTTCTCATATCTTCATCAAGCTGCTTACCCAGGGTCCTCCTTGTCACCTGCTAAGTCACAATGCTAGTCCTCTACCCTACCTCCAGCTTTGAGTCTGCATTGTTCTTTTCTTGGATTTTTCCATGGCTTCTTTTTTTCATTCACATCTTTGTTCAAATGTCCCATTCCACCAATCTAAGCTACCCTTTACCACCAGAGCATCATTCCAAAGTCTCTTAACACCTCTCCAAACTTTGTCTTTATTATTTTTGTGTTCTTCATGAGAGTATTAACTCGACTGAAACCTAGACCGTGCCTGCAAATTTCTGTAACGTCTGCATTCAGATTCTCCAAGACAAACTTCAGAATGCTGTAAGTACACCAACTGTAAATGCTTTAATGATTCAGTTTGTTGTCTTTCTCTACAACCTACATCTTCAGCAGAGGTGGGATCAATAGTCCATACGATAGTGGTGATTCTTCCTAAATTATCAAAAGGCTTCTGAGTCTACAATACTACCTCACAAATGACAATTGAAAATTTCCTTTTTTAAATTTCATGTCACATGAAAATTCTTTCTAGACCCCTTCCCATACTTCATCTGTTGTGACACTAACACCTCATTCATCTTCTTGAGCTAAATTACAAGCTAAGTGAGACAAGCGTGTTATTACTTACTGGCTGGGTCATTTGAGTGGATTCAATGTTCAGTCCTTGGTTCCATTTATTAAATACAACACATTTCAATATGAATCTGCTATATTGCAGAATAGACACATTACTGAGAAATCAACCAGGCAAGAGAGATGAAAGCAGACACAGCTAAGCTTTTGATCTTGGTGGCACCAAGGGAAGGACAGGTTACAATGAGCACAGAACATAGGGGTAAACATTTTGGAAGAAAGATCACAAAAGGCAACTGGATTGGTTAACTTTCAATTGTTGCAATAAGCACCATGTCCAACAGCAACTAGGAAAGAAAAGGTTTCCACACTCTAACCACAGCCAATCATTGAGGGCAGTCAGGGAAAGAAGTCAAGCAGAAGCTGAGGCGGGAACCATGGAGAAAATCAGTTCGCCTGCTTGCTTCTAGGATCACATTTCACTATCCTTCTTATATCTCCCCAGTACTCCCCACCCAGTGTTAGGACCATCCACAATGATATCCCTCCCACATCAACCAACAATCAAGACAATTCCACACAGATATGCCGACATGCCAACCGTCTTTCCTCAGTTGAGGTTCTCTCCTCCCAAGTGACTCTAGTTTGTGATAAGGTGGATGCTCACAGTCATCTATATGATAGAACACAGGGCCCACAATGGAAAAGCTAGTGATAGAACCCCAAGAGCTGAAGGGGTCTGCAACCCTATAAGAGGAACAGCAATATGAACTAACCAGGACCCCCAAAGTTAGTGTCTCTAGCTGCATATGTAGCAGAAGATGGCCTAGTCGGCCATCATTGGGAAGAGAGGCCCCTTGGTATTGCAATCTTTATATGCCCCAATACAGGGGAATGCCAGGGCCAAGAGGTGGGAATGGGTGGGCAGGGGAGCAGGGTGGGAGGGGAGCGGGAACTTTCGGGATAGCATTTGAAATGTAAATTTAAAATATTAAAAAAAAAAACCTAACCAGCACCGCATCTCCACCTTTATTTTATTTAGAAAGAAATCTATAAAGAATGAGATAAATTTATTTATAAAGGATCTAAAAAGAATGTCATTGAATTGGTAAGCATGGAAGACAAAGACAAAGATTTTCTGATACCTTAGAATGACTATAAGGAAGGCTACATGGCTACACTTTGGGTGTGAAGAAATGGAAGAAAAGAAGCCCTGAGTGGGCGGTAACATTGAGGCTAGGGTAAGCAATGCATGGTGAAGCCAAACTCTAGATAAATATTTTAAATGAATTGAAGGAAAGGGACAAGACTATGAGGGTCACGTCATAGTAATTACCAATTTAAACTCATACCAAAATGACCTGTTTCATATGAATCACACATTACCATAGTAAGCTGATTCAAGGAGAGGAGTTGGGGAGGAGGAATGAGCATGCTCACAAGGACTATGACAAAAACAAATTCATAAAATAAGACAAACACTTTCATGGTTTGCTGATCAGAGTCCGTTGAACTGAAGAGGAAGTTGGTTCAGTTCTGAGTCTGGTCCTTTTTGAAGGCATAACTGAATAGCTGAATGGGCGAGGTAAAAGAGAGGCCAGAAATATGACAACAGTGAACCCAAAGGAAGAACATGCTGAGAACCTTTGGAGTAGAGGAAATGGTCTGCAGTTTTTTTCTTTTCTCCTGACACCAACCTGTACTTTTTGCATGAACTTTCTCACTGTCTGCCTCTCATTCTCTCCCTTCATTTCTGAACTCATGATGAAACATTGGGCTTAGATTAACTTGCAAGTAACTTTTAGAACATCTGTGAGCGAAAGTAGAATATTTCACAATGATGAAAATGACACACACATCAAACATAACGAATTCACAGTCACCTGGTGGCTTCATTAAAAATAAATGAAGAGACTAATACCACAGTTAAGGTAAGATTTAGGGAAGATTGGAAATGTACTTGGAACAAAATTGCAGAGAAAATACTGTGTGCAATGGAAAATGGCTTTAATGCAACCTTTACATAAATGAAGTTGGATCAGTCAGGAATACAGAACTTAGCTTTGCTACCAATGGTGGGGAGGATAGGAGGTAAGGAGGTAAAAAGGGAGGAAATTAAGAGGGGATAAAGAAGGATGAAAGGAAAGAAATAAGAGAGGGAAGGAAGGAGAGAAGAGTGGGGAAGGAGAAGATCCTCACTGAAGGCAAGGATTTCCCAACTCTTAAAAAATCTTACACATTCCTCTACAATGAAATGAAGAATGAATAATATCTATACCAATTAAAACCTGAAAGAAAACTGGTGTTTTCACTAAAGGAAATTCAATGATTATAGCTCTGCTGAAGCCTATCAGGTCAGTGTAGTAGTCGCTGCAACACTTGGGTTGGCCAACATTTCTTATCTGTATTTGTGTGATAGGAACAGGATAGTTCAGTGGAAAAATCATCATCTTACTCAATCATAGCTTAAATAGAAGCCTAATTCTCAAATTAATGATTATTCTTCCCTGCTAGGCATATTAGTTGCTATTCATTCCAAGGCTCTTATCATAGCTGCTCAATTTCTACAACAATTTTTTTCTTGAAATTCTGAATAGATTTGGCTTTTTATCATTCCTCTCCCTAAGTGCTTAGAAGGATAAATACTATTATGGAGGCATGCCACAAAAGGGAGTACATTTTAATAGGATTATGATAACAGAATCTTTTATCCAAAGACTGCTGCAAGGAGCAGAGAAGGAGACTTCTGTTTTCAGATTAGAGCTCGGGCTTTGAAATGAAAAGTGGATTATCTTATTAGCTTGGAAAATGATGTATAGCACTCAAGCTGCCTTTCTTGTTTGTAAAAAGGAACCATTCCAGGCGAACATGCTGTTGGTGGGCTACTGGTATGACATGCATCCCACAAAGCAAAGCCACAAAGAGAGCCATTCTGCTCCTCTCAGGGCCATTCTGCTCCTCTCAGGGCAGCTGTGGTTACTTTTCTTCTGAATCTCAAAAGCAATCAAACCCCTCAGTAGCTAAAACCTGCGCAGCTGCTGTGTGTAAATAGTGGATGGACGAAACTGTAGAGAACTATGCTCTCTTGAAGACTTGAATAAAAATATTTTCACTTCAACTGCAAAATAGTCCAATGAGTTTAGCCTTTGTGGGTCTGAAGATGTGCCATGGGAGTTAGCGAAGGTCAGCTTTAGGTACTCTCTTTGAAGCTGTTGCTCTATTGGCAACAATAAAGTCCAGGAAAGCCAACAACTGGACCAATACTCAGGATGGTAGTCAGCACCCTGTAATCAGCTCCTCCACCCACAAAGTAGCATTGCTATCAACAGAACAAACTAACAATGTGCGCAGACAGACCTAGCACACTAGATTTCACTGTACAGGACTCCCTTCAGGTCTGCCTCTTGACTGGTGATCTCTATACTCCCAGGGCAAGCACCTGTGATGTCAAACATTCAGAAATAAGGGAACTATACATACTCATGTATTAATGATTTTTCTTGCCATAGCCAAAGTACCTTATGAAAGTAAATCAATGGGGAGGGGGTTATTTTGAATCAACATCTAAGGAAATGCAGTCCATAATGGCAGGAAGGCGTGGCAGCCGAATTAGGAGTCAGCTGGTCACTGTGTGTCTGTAGTCTGGAAGCAGGGAGAGATCCATGCTGGTGCCTCTTTCACTGTCTTTTGCACAGTCTGGGACCCCAGACTATCAACGGTGCCACTCACTTTCAGGAGGGTGGCTCATTATTCTTCACTAGTTAAATAACATGGAAATATCCTCAAAAACACAATTTAGAATTGTGTTTACGTGGCAATTCTAAATCTAGCCAAGCTGATAAAGAATATTAACTACCACAATCCATTTTGACAATTTTAAATAGAAAAACATTAACATTCCGTGGTTTCACCTGGTTCTATGGTTTTGAAAGGCAGTATTAAATATCAGAATGCCAAGCTCTTGGGCATGATTGTTTTAGAAAGAATTGTGTGATTTATTTACAAAATAAATCACACAATTTATTAACAAAAGAATTAGCCATGATATAATAACTGGGTAAAAGGATATTCAAAATATATACTGGTTTCCTTCACTACCAGTTGCTTAGCATGCAGATTTCTGGAGTGGACATATTTGGGAGGGTAGTTATGTAGGATACTGGTAGAGTAGAGCTGAGGGCTCTCACAAAATGGTGGCTATTACCAGTCATGAGAAATACTTTCATATCGTAACTGCTAGTGTGAGTGTAGACTTGGTTGTGATGAAAATAGAGTTATAACAACCAACCTTACATAACAAAGATCTCTTTAAAATGTCATCTGACCCATTCAAGGTTAAATCCATTTCCCCAAATAAAATTCCATGACATTAATATCTAGCAGCTATACATGTCTTCCACTGTATTGACCTCATCTCTCTGTTCTAACAAGGATTCTAAAGGACTCGCAAGGATTTCCTCTCATTTTTGTGTTCCTCCATGTACCAGCTCAGGATGACATGTTGGACTCTCTCCACTTTGTAGATGTGCAAATATGCACAGCAGTAAAAGAGAAGAAGCACAATGTGAGCTCTGATAATTGGCTCTTTAGCTTTTTTCAGGGTCTAGACTTGGTTCTAGAATCAAAATAATTATGGGGGTAGGGAGCTGGCATATTGTGGCTAATAATGATTGTTAACTTAGCAAAATCTAGAATTACCAAGACTATATGCTTCTGTCCATATTTGTGAGGGAATTTCAGCATTAGGTTAAATAAGATGGAAAGATCCGCATTAACTGTGAGCAGCACTATTTCATGGGCTGAGGTTATGAACTGTTAAAAGGGAAAGCAAGCAAAGCATCGGAGTTCATCTCTTTCTGCTTCTTGATTGTGAACTAACCAGCTGTCAAAGCTCCTGCCAGTAGGACTTTCCAGCCATCTTGAACTGCATCCTTGAAATGGTAAACCAAAACAAATGAATGAATGAACAAACAAAAGATTCTTTCCTTAAGTCACTTTTGTCAGATATTGTTACAGCAACTAGAATATTAACTAACAGTATGTTTACTGGACTTTTTGTTTGTTCCTAATTTAAGGGATACTTCATTAATTCCTTGAGGAATTTATTCAATATGTTTTGATCAAATTCATCTTCCTACCCCAGCACATCCTAGATCTACCTCTATCCTCTTAACTTCATGTTATCTTTTTCTGTTTTAAACTTACCTAGTCCAATTCCACAATGATCCCCGAGACTTGAGGGGAGGAACATGATATTGATGCCCCATTTATGGAAAGTACTCTATAGTCACTTACTTACTGCATATTGACCAACTCTGTTAATTGCCACCTACAAAAAAAGGGGGCGGGAGAGCTTCTTCAATGAGGGTTGAGAGATGCAATAATCTATGGCTACAGTGATACATCATTAGAAGTCAGTTTAATGCTATGTCAATTTAGCAAAATAATAGTAATATGTTCTCCCCTAAGATATATATAGTCTACTTAGCCATAGGTTCTTAACTCCAATAATGATGGCAGGTATGGGTTGTATCTGGGGGAACAAATCAGAAAGTGTTTGATTATTCTCATAACATTTGTGATACTTCTGCACAAGTGGATATACATTCCAGGCCAGCCATTATTATAGCTCACAGCCTTCACATCTAGATAGGATTGATGGCTGCTCTTCTCTCCTGGTAGTGTTCTAGCACCTCCTAGCACTATGAGAAGTAGCTATTAGGCAAGAAGCTTCAAGGTCAGAAGTAGCTTGATTTTTCTATATCTATATCCCAATTATGTGTGTCTTTAGCAATAGACTCTTACCACCTAATTCTAGAGGGCAAATAAGAGCAACAACACCAACCTGTGAAGTTTAGGGTCTATGCTCTAATCTATACTTGTGATTGTTAGGTGCTTAGAGAATGTTGACAGACACCAAAGGTTAGTACAAATTCAGGCATTTCTTTCATCATTGTAGAGGAACCATGAAGATTGTAAAAAGTAATCAAGAGGTAGCTAAATGTGAGAGATAAAACTTGGACTGAACTAAAGGGATTTTTAAGTAAACTGCTGAAATTTCAGGAATGAGGAAAGTCTAAATAAGTAAACAAGTTAAAGATGTTTAGCAATTCTACCAGATTGTAAACCCACAGAAATGTCATTATGTTGAGGTACATTGTAGAGATATTGACCCTGTCCCTCTAAATACTTAAGGGTATGTCTCCTACATGCAAGAACATTCTCTTGCATGATCACAATACAAATTCCAGCTAAGAAAAATCAATTAGCTTAATAACATCTTTTAAACATTCACATTCAAGGAATAACTTCTCTTCCATTTCTAGGCTGTCTTCTATGGTCTTTGTCATATTGGAGGTAAAAGAAGAATCTGGGGTCCATTTAAGCTCCACAGTATACATTTGGATTCTCTCTCTCTCTCTCTCTCTCTCTCTCTCTCTCTCTCTCTCTCCCTTCCCTCCCCCCTTTCCCCTCTCTCTTTCTGGTTCCTTTACAGCTAACACAATATCATTGCTTTTTGCTTGACATGTTTCATGGCATTGACTTTCATATGAATGCCAGCCACTTATAAAGTGTCTGACATTTTGAGTTCATCTGATTATTTACTTATGATTAGATTCTAGTTTGTCAAAAGCACTAGGGAGATGACATTGTTCCCTTCTTCCTAGAGCATATTAAGAAGTAGGTAACATCAATCTATTCCACTCTTGATGACACTAAGTTGAATAGTGCATTATTCTCAAGATCTTTCCATTTTGGAGGCATACATTTCCCTAGCAATAATCTAAATCAACCAAAATGTGAAACTTGGAGAGTATTATGAGAACAATTTGAATTCATGAAATTACTCTAGTGCCCACTAATGGTCTTTGCCATCATATTTTGTATTTATTAGCTGATATTGCATGAAGAATAGCTTTCTGCATCTCTCTTTCCTCTTTTCTTTTATCTGTTTAGTTTCAGAATTGCCTTTCTGGGGAGTGGTCCTGCCCAAACTACACAACTCCTGCATTATCAGTTAAGGAATAAAGATGACACCAGAGGTCAGGTGGGGGGGGGCATCCACATGGAGACAAGGGGTGGGGAGGAGGTATGGGATGTGGAACTGTCAGAGGGTGGATCAGGGGTGGGGGGAAATAAAATATGGAGTGTAAAAATAAATTAATTTAAAAAATTTTTGGATAATTGAAGATTCACACACAATTGTAAACAAAAACAAAAACAAAAACAAACATGAGATACTGTATACTGCCCACTGAGTTTTATATAACAATAGTATGAGATCATAAGCAGGAATCTAACATTGATACAACCCTCCTACCTTAGCCAGATTTCTTCAGGCACTGTGTTATTGAGTTCTGTGTAATTTTACCATGTGTATAGGTTCATATACTTACTGTCACAGCCGAGATGCAGAGTGTTCATTACAGGAATCCCTCGTACTACAATCTCATGGCGGCATTCTCTTCCTCCTGACCATCCCTAACTCTTGTCAGCCCCTTATTTATTCATTCTTCATTTCTATAGTTTTCTCACACCATGATACTTATAAGAATGAAGTCACAAAATAGAGTTTTGATGCTTCCTTTTTAAAAACTTATAATGGTTCCTTAGAGATAGTCAAAATCATGATTACTAATGAGTGTTTGCTTCTCACTGCTAAAAAGAGCACTGTGATCTGGTGGAGCACAAACAAGTTATTCAAGTAGTGTTCAGGTTGTGTTCCTTATGAAGAAAGATGACATGACCATTTGCATTTCTGTTTCTGTGGGATAAATTTGTAACAAAGCCAATGCTATGGTGAATGTGAGCACACGTTTGGTTAAATTGACCTAATTCGCTATTCCTTATGGCACCTCCACCAGAAATGTGTGAGTGGTTCAGTGTCTATGCACCTCCTGGTGTTATCATTACTTCTTATAATAACTGTTTTGATTGATGTATAATGGCATCTCTCTTTCATTTTAATTTACATTTGCACCAGTAGCTCATGGGTATTCCACATTTTCTCACACTTGTTTATAATCTCTATAACCTCTTCAGTGAAAGGCTTGTTTTTGTATTTTTCCATTTTCAGTTGGATTATTTGAGTCGTATATTACTTACTTCTAAGTTTCTAAGATTTTAAATATATTCTAGAAACACGTTCTTTGCTAGATATGTGACGACTCTCATTGTATCCTAGTCTGCAGCTTGCTGTTTCTTCCAAAGTCTTTCACAGGATAAGTGTTGATGAACCGTGCTTGCTAATTTTGTTCTTTTTGTGGACTGTGCTTTTTCAGTACCAATTCTTCACTTTTTAGCCTTAGCTCTTGATGTTTTTCACTGTTCCCCCAAATCATTCTTAATGTTGTATTTTACAATTCATTATGAGAGTTTTAAAATAAGACCTGTGGGCAAGTGGAGGGTCAGCTTTCCATGGAAGGACAGGGATGCTTAGCTCATCACGCAGAGTCCAGACAACAGACAGGTCCCCTCAGCATCACTTCTCACCAACGCCCACAGTGCCTTACCCACACAAGACAACACAGGGCTTTTTAGGGGCAACTGTTTCTGCCATGAAACTGTTTTTTTCTTGGCCTTTCCCCTCAACCCCATTAGAAGGTCACCTTTTCTGTATTCTCCATGATGATGCTGTTCCTCCTCCTCAAACAAAACTCTCTGCACCCCGATCTTCTTGCCCCTGATGTTCTTTTTTGTTTGTTTGGATTTTTGTTTTTGTTTTTCTGAGACAGGGTTTCTCTGTGTAGGTCTGGCTGTCCTGGAACTCACTCTGTAGACCAGGCTGGCCTTGAACTCAGAAATCCACCTGCCTCTGCCTCCCAAGTGCTGGGATTAAAGGAGTGCGTCACCACTGCTCAGCTTGACCCTGATATTCTTAGCCCTCTCTGTTCCATCCACCTTTCCCTCTCCCAAATGGGACTCACAGGAAAACAATTTATTTTATGGAGGGTTTTTTTGAGAACAAAGTTAAGTTGGATATAAAGCTCATTAAAAGCTAACCTAGACCACAATCAGATCTCAATGTATTAATCATTGTGATTGTAATAATTGTAATGATTGTAATAATGTCTTTGGCATACCTCATGTGATAGCTTATTATAGATGTGTGTTATGTATTCATTCTTTCCTCTTCTCCACCAATCATGTAACATTTTCTACAGTGCATCTTGTCCATTACACTATGGCACCATAGGCTCTGAGAAATAACTGCTGAATTGTATATATATCGATTTCTATACCAGCTCAAAATAAAGAGTAACTAAATTTTACTCCCAATCAACATATCGTTTAGTTGACAATTGGTAAATAGCCCTTTTCTTCAATTGTTTTGTATTTTATTGCAACATTAAAAGTTAAATGACTTATGGAAAGAAGTAATAATTAGGTTACTTAATAGAGACAAAAAGTAGGCTTAAAAGTGGTGACTGCTGTTGCTTTTCCTCCTCCTCCTCTTCCCCCCTCCTCTTCTTCCCCCTTCCTCCTCCTCATTTTTACTTTGCTTCTTCATGATCCCCAACAGAACAGTATTCTTTTAAAGAGCAAAACCAACATGAAAACTTTTTAAACAGATGCTATTGAGTTCCACCTCACATCCCATCACACCTGACTTTCCCCAAATTTTTGGAAGAAGATGCATCAGGAAGGATTCATGAAGAAGAATTAGTTAGACATTGTGGCAAATAATGAGAATTAAGGATTCCAAAAGATGAAGCTAATCGAATTGGGAAGGCTTTGACAGACCACACTGAAAAAAAATGACAAGTTCATTTGTAGAAAGTGGTAACATAAAAATAAAACTTTCTGGAAAAGAAGTAGAATCTTTTATGCTACCAAGAAGCTCAGAATATAGAAGTAATTAACTACAAAAGGGAGAGCTCAGAATGTTTGGGAACAAAGTTAAAGCTGGGTAGGAGGAATATGTTCTGGTGTTCTGCTCCACAGTGGGAAGTCTATAATTAAAATAGTGGAACATGCACTTCAATATCGCTAGAAGAGAGAATTCTCAGTGTTTCACCACAGAAGAAGGATAAATATTTATGGAGGTGGGCTTTCAAATTGTCCGATTTGATCATCATACAAATCACATCTGTATCAAAACACCATGCCATGCTGTTCAGTTTAGACCTATATATCCACGGTGGGGGAAGGGGGAACTATAAAAATATCTTTAAACTCTCCCAAAAGCTGTGTGGAAGAATTCAGTTGCCATTTGCTGCCACAAAGCTGGCTTTAGTTTCAAGATGTACCATCTCCAGCTCAAGGGAGGAAAACTTAGCTAAACCATCGCCAGTGCCAATATTTGGTTTGGGTAGAGGGACATTCTAGGTGATAAGATGTAAAGGATAGTCCAGTGAGACCTTTGTCCTATTCTTTATTATTATTATTATTTTATTATATTTTCTTTATTTACATTTTAAATGCTATCCCCAAAGTTCCCTATATCCTGCCCCCTGCTCTGCTCCCCTACCCACCCACTCCCACTTCTTTGCCCTGGCATTCCCCTGTACTGCAGCATATAAAGTTTGAAAGACCAAGATCTTCCCAATGATGGCCGACTAGGCCATCTTCTGCTACATATGCAGGTAGGGACACGAGCTCTAGGGGTACTGGTTAGTTCATATTGTTGTTCCACCTACAGGGTTGCAGAACCCTTCAGCTCCTTGGGTTCTTTCTCTAGCTCTTCCTTTGGGGGCCCTGTGTAGCATCTTATAGATGACTGCGAGCAACCACTTCTGTGTTTCCTAGGCACTGGCTTAGCCTCACACAAGACAGCTATATCAGGGTCATTTAAGCGAAATCTTGCTGGCATATTCAATAGTGTTTGGGTTTGGTGGCTGATTATGGGATGGATCCCTGGGTGGGGTAGTCCCTGGATGGTCCATCCATTCATGTTGGCTCCAACCTTTGTCTCTGTAACTCCTTCCATAGGTGTTTTGTTCACTATTCTAAGGAGGAATGAAGTGTCCACACTTTGGTCTTCCTTCTTTATTATTTTGTGTTTTGCAAATTGTAACTTAGGTATTCTAAGTTTCTGGGCTAATATCCACTTAATTGTATAGCAAGTGACTTCTTTTGTATTTGGGTTACCTCACTAAGGGTGATAGCCTCCAGATACATCAATTTACCCAAGAATTTCAAAAATTCATTATTTTAATAGCTGAGTAGTAGTCCATTGTGTAAATGTACCACATTTTCTGTATCCATTCTTCTGGTGAGGAAAATCTGGGTTCTTTCCAGCTTCTGGCTATTATAAATAAGGCTGCTATGAACATAGTAGAGCATGTGTCCTTATTACCAGTTGGAACATTTTCTGGGTATATGCCCAGGAGAGGTATTGCTAGATCTTCTGATAGTACTGTGTCCAATTTTCTGAGGAACTGCCAGACTAATTTCCAGAGTGGTTGTACAAGCTTGCCACCCCACCAGCAATGGGGGAGTGTTCCTTTTCTCGACATCCTCACCAGCATCTGCTGTCACCTGAATTTTTGATCTTAGCCATTCTGACTGGAGTGAGATGGAATCTCAGTGTTATTTTGATTTGCATTTCCCTGATGATTAAGGATGTTGAACATTTTAAAAGGTGCTTCTCAGCCCTTCAGTATTCCTCAGTTGAGAATTCTTTGTTTAGCTCTGTACCCAATTTTTAATGGGGTTATTTGAATTTCTGGAGTCCAGCTTCTTGAGCTCTTTATATATATATATTGTATATTAGTCCCCTATCAGATTTAGGATTGGTAAAAATCCTTTCCCAATCTATTGGTGGCCTTTTTCTCTTATTGACAGTGTCTTTTGCCCCACAGAAGATTTGCAATTTTATGAGGTCCCATTTGTCAACTCTTGATCTTACAGCACAGGTCATTGCTTTTCTGTTTAGGAATTTTTCCCCTGTACCCCTTTCTTCGAGGCTTTTCCTCACTTCCTCCTCTATAAATTTCAGTGTCTCTGTTTTTATGTGGAGTTTTTTGATCCACTTAGTCTTGAGCTTTGTACAAGGAGATAAGAATGGATCAATTCACATTCTTCTACATGATAACTTCCAGTTGTGCCAGCACCATTTGCTGAAAATGCTGTCTTTTTTTCCACTGGATGGCTTTAGCTCCCTTGTCAAAGATCATATGGCCATAGATACGTGGATTCATTTCTGGATCTTCAATTCTATTCCATTGATCTACCTGTCTGTTGTTGTACCATGCAGTATTTATCACAATTGTTCTGTAGTACCACTTGAAGTCAGGCATGGTGATTCCACTAGAGGTTCTTTTATTGTTGAGAATAGTTTTTGCTATCCTAGGTTTTTTATTACTCCAGATGAATATGCAAATTGCCCTTTCTAACTCAGTGAAGAATTGAGTTGGAATTTTGATGGGGATTGCATTGAGTCTGTAGATTGCTTTCGGCAGGATAGCCATTTTGACTATATCAATCCTGCCAAAACATGAGCATGGGAAATCTTTCCATCTTCTGAGATCTTCTTCAATTTCTTTCTTCAGAGACTTGAAGTTCTTGTCATACAGATCTTTCACTTCCTTAGTTAGAGCCACACCAAGGTATTTTATATTATTTGTGACTATTGTGTTGCTTCCCTAATCTCTTTCTCATCCTGTTTATCCTTTGTGTAGAGAAAGGCCATTGATTTGTGAAGCCAGCATTTACATGGAAACTGAACAACACTCTACTCAATAATACCTTGGTCAAGGAAGAAATAAAGAAAGAAATTAAAGACTTTTTAGAGATTAATGAAAATGAAGTCACAACATACCCAAACTTATGGGACACAATGAAGGCAGTCCTAAGAGGAGAACTTATAGCCCTGAGTGCCTCCAAAAAGAAACTAGAGAGAACGTACACTAGTAGTCTGACAGCACACCTAGAATCTCTAGAACTAAATGAAGCAAATTTACCCAAGAGGAGGAGACAGCAGGAAATAATCAAACTCAGGGCTGAAATCAACCAAGTGGAAACAAAAAGAACTATTCAAAGAATCAACCAAACCAGGAGCTGGCTCTTTGAGAAAATCAACAAAATAGATAAACGCTTAGCCAGACTAACTAGAGGGCACAGGGACAGTATTCTAATTAACAAAATCAGAAATGAAAAAGGAGACATAACAACAGAACCCGAGGAAATCCAAAACATCCTCAGATCCTACTACAAAAGGCTGTACTCAACAAAACAGGAAAACCTGGATGAAATGAAAAACTTCCTAGACTGATACCAGGTACCAAAGTTAAATCAGGATCAGATTAATGATGTAAACAGTCCCATTTCCCCTAAAGAAATAGAAGCAGTCATTAATACTCTCTCAACCAAAAGAAGCCTAGGACCGATGGGTTTAGTGCAGTGTTCTATCAGACCTTCAAAGAAGATATAATTCTAACTCTCCTCAAACTAGTCCACAAAATAGAAACAGAAGGTACTCTACCCAATTCATTCTATGAAGCCACAATTACTCCGATACCTGAACAACACAAAGATCCAACAAAGAAAGAGAACTTCAGACCAATTTCCCTTATGAATATAGATGTAAAAATACTCAATAAAGTCCTCTCAAACCGAATCCAAGAACACATAAAAACGATCATCCATCATGACCAAGTAGGATTCATCCCAGGGATGCATGGATGCTCTCATATATGGAAATCCCTCAATGTAATCCACTATATAAACAAACTCAAAGACAAAATCTACATGATCACCTTGTTAGATGCTGAGAAAGCATTTGACAGAATCCAACACGCTTTCATGATAAAAGTTTTGGAAAGATCAGGAATTCAAGGCCCATACCTAAACATAATAAAAGCAATATACAGCAAACCAGTAGCCAACATCAAACTAAATTGAGAGAAACTCGAAGCAATCCCACTAAAATCAGGGACTAGACAAGGCTGCCCACTTTCTCCCTTCCTATTCAATATAGTATTTGAGGTCCTAGCCAGAGCAATTCTACAACAAAAGGAGATAAAGGGGGGATATAAATTGGAAAGGAAGAAGTCAAAATATCACTATTTGCAGATGATATGATGGTATATATAAGTGACCTTAAAATTCCACCAGAGAACTTTTAAACTTGATAAACAGCTTCAGTGCAATAGCTGGATATAAAATTAACTCAAACAAATCAGTAGCCTTTCTCTACACAAAGGATAAACAGGATGAGAAAGAAATTAGGGAAACAACACCCTTCACAATAGTCACAAATAATATAAAATACCCTAGTGTGACTCTTAACTAAGGAAGTGAAAGATCTGTATGATAAGAACTTCAAGTCTCTGAAGAAAGAAATTGAAGAAGATCTCAGAAGATGGAAAGAGCTCCCATGCTCATGGATTGGCAGGATTGATATAGTCAAAATGGCTATTCTGCATAAATCAGTCTACAGATAGGATGCATAGGATAATTTCACTATTTTTATATCTGTGGATGCCTGTTTTGTGACTGATTATATGGTCAATTTGGGAGAAGGTATCATGTGGTGCTGAGAAAAAAGTATATCCTTTTGTTTTAAGATAAAATATTCTGTAGATATCTATTAAATCCATTTGTTTCATAACTTCTGTTAGTGTCCATGTTTCTCTGTTTCATTTCTGTTTCCAGGATATGTCCATTGGTGAGAGTGGGGTATTGAAGTCTCTCACTATTATTGTGTGAGGTGCAATGTGTGCTTTGAGCTTTACTAAAGTTTCTTTAATGAATGCGGCTGCCCTTGCATTTGGGGCATAGATATTTAGAATGGAGAGTTCATCTTGGTAGATTTTACCTTTGATGAGTATGAATCCTCAGCACTGTGTTGGAATGGCAATGAATCTGGCAAGAGAGAGAGGACCATCTAAATGCAAAGCAACGTTAATAAAGATGGGAATTATCATCTTGCCCTATCTGATCTCTGGTGTTTCAGGACACTGGAGCCCGTCCTTGTCTTTTTTGATAACTTTGGTTTGATAGTCAATTTTATTCGATATTAGAATGGCTACTCCAGCTTGTTTCTTCAGACCATTTGCTTGGAAAATTGTTTTCCAGCCTTACACTCTGTGGTAATGTCTGTCTTTTTCCCTGAGGTGGGTTTCCTGTAAGCAGCAAAACGTTGGGTCCTGTTTGTGTAGCTAGTCTATTAGTCTATGTCTTTTTATTGGCGAATTGAGTCCATTGATGTTAAGAGAAATTAAAGAAAAGTAATTGTTGCTTCCTGTTATTTTCATTGTTAAAGTTGGGATTTGTTTTTGTGGCTGTCTTCTTTTAGTTTTGTTGAAGGGTTACTTTCTTGCTTTTTCTAGGGTGTAGTTTCCATCCTTGTGTTGGTGTTTTCCCGTTATTATCCTTTGAAAGGCTGGATTTGTGAAAAGATACTGTATGAATTTGGTTTTGTCATGGAATACTTTGGTTTCTCCATCTATGGTAATTTAGAGTTTTGCTGGGTATAGAAGCCTGGGCTGGTATTTGTGTTCTCTTAGGGTCTGTATAACATCTGTCCAGGATCTTCTGGCTTTCATACTCTGGTGAAAAGTCTGGTGTAATTCTAATAGGCCTGCCTTTATATGTTACTTGACCTTTCCCCCTTACTGCTTTTAATATTCTGTCTTTATTTAGTGCATTTATAGTTCTGATTATTATGTGTTGGGAGGAATTTCTTTTCTGGTCCAGTCTATTTGGAGTTCTGTAGGCTTCTTGAATGTTCATGGGCATCTCTTTCTTTAGGTTTTTGAAGTTTTCTTCTATAATTTTGTTGAAGATATTTGCTGGTCCTTTAAGTTGAAAATCTTCATTCTCATCTACCCCTATTATCTGTAGGTTTGGATTTCTCATTGTGTCCTGGATTTCCTGCATGTTTTGAGTTAAGATCTTTTTGCATTTTACATTTTCTTTGATTGTTGTGCCCATGTTCTCTATGGAATCTTCTGCACCTGAGATTCTCTCTTCCATCTCTTGTATTCTGTTGCTGATGCTCACATCTATGATTTCTTTCCTAGGTTTTCTATCTCCAGAGTTGTCTAACTTTGGGTTTTCTTTATTGTTTCTACTTCCCTTTTTAGGTCTTGGATGGTTTTGTTCAATTCCATCACCTGTTTGGTTGTGTTTTCCTGTAATTTTTTAAGGGATTTTTGTGTTTTCTCTTTAAGGACTTCTACCTATTTAGCAGTGTTTTCCTTTGATTCTTTAAGGACTTCTACCTGTTTAGCAGTGTTCTCCTGTATTTCTTTAAGTGAGTTTTTAATGCCCTTCTTAAGGTCCTCTACCAGCATCATGAGATATGATGTTTGAATCTGAATCTTGCTTTTCAGGTGTGTTGAGGTATCCGGGACTGGCTGAGGTGGAAGTGCTGGGTTCTGATGATGGTGAGCGGTCTTGGTTTCTGTTGGTAAGAATCTTGTGTTTGCCTTTCAGCATCTGGTAATCTCTGGTGTTAGTTTTTATAGTTGTCTCTGGCTGGAACCTGTTCTTCCTGTGATTTTGTTAGCCTCTGTCAGTAGTCCTGGGATTCCAGCTCTCTCCTGAGTCTCAGTGGTCAGAGTACTCTCTGCGGGCCATGCTACACCCTCTCTTTGTCAATTTTATTAAGATGCTGTGCTTTGAAGTCTTGAAGTTATCAAACAACCAAAAAAAAAAAAAAAACCACCAACAACAACAAAAAAACCATTTATGAGCACCAGAAAACTTGGAAGGAGCAGGGTGTCCAATGAAATTACACAACTTTGGAAGAGAAATGGGAAGACCTCTAGCTCAGTATACCTTGTTAGAATAGCTTAGCCCCCTTTCTGGTCAGTTTCATGGATTTTCTGTTTCTAGTCTACAAAGGTCACTTGATTGACACTGCATTTGGATGAATTCTCTAATTGTTACAGTTTGAATATAAACTGACTCTCCCAGACTTGTGTTATATAAGCTTGGTCCTCAAAAGAGGAACTATTTGTGGAGACTGGAAGTAGATCACAGGAGCAAATCCTTAAGTATATCTTGTCTCTAGGATTTTCCCGTCTCTCTGTACCTCTGTCTGCCATGAGGTAACTCACCCTGCTTTAATCTCCTCACCATGATGGATTGAAATCTTCAAAACCATAAGTCAAATGGCTCTTCTCTCTCAACTTGTTCTCTCAGGTAGTTTGGTCATAGTAACTTAAAGTCTAACACACTGAGTCTTTATGACAGAGAAATTTTAAACAGGAAACTGCAGATTAGTTGGCTAAAATTGTGTTCATGCTGTCAATTAATATTCCAGAAAAAAAAAACAGGCTTGCTGTACACACAGTGAGGAAGGAGAAAGAACAGAGACACAAGATATAGGAGGTATAGGTTCAAAGCCCACCTTGGAACCTCACCGACTTGCTAACCCTGAGCAAGATACTTTATTTGAAGGACACTCAGATCCTGTATTGTAAAATGTCCACAGTAACACCTACCCTGTAGGATGATGCAGAGGATTAAATGCAATCATGCAATAATAAAAGACCTGTCAAGTGGGAAACAGAATAAATGTTAGTTTCTTCTCCCCTAATTAATCCTTTAGTAAGATGTGACACTAACGCAGTTTATTAGACTATTAATTCAGATGCTGTCTTTCTAGCAGAAATTACTTTGACAGCTGGGCTTGTGTCACCAAGAGTAATTTCTGTTGAAAATCTTCAGATCTGAACACTTCCCCCAGGAAGCCTGGTGTGTTTCAGAGGGCTCAGGCTGGGTGACTTCCAGCCTTGGGGAAAATTGATGTGAGGATCCACAATCAGAGGGTTTCTATACCCTTGACTGTTTAATTCTCACACCTTAGAAAGAGGATGTGTGTGGAATTAATGGACTTCAGGGAAGCATGCTTGTAAGAACTCTCCCTTCAAGTTATTTCCACACTGTCTGGGACACTGCAACAAAAGTTAATCATATCCTGATAATTATCACCAATCTTATGAATACAATTAATTAACATACCATGTGTATATTGTGTCTGGAGCATAGAAACAAAACTAGGGCTTGGTTTTAATAAGAATCATACTGTCTTAAAAATACATGCTAAGCCGGACATGCTTGCCTTTAATCCCAGCACTTGGGAGGCAGAGCCAAGTGGATTTCTGAATTCGAGGCCAACCTGGTCTCCAGAGTGAATTTCAGGACAGCCAGGGCTACACAGAGAAACCCTGTCTTGAAAAAATTATTATTGTGAGAGTACTCAGCTTTTATGATAAATAAACAAAAGCTATACTTACTTAATCACTAATCTTCTTGCATGCCGAATAATAGGATTAAAATTGGTTAAAATGCAACTAGAAGAATTTTAAAGATTCATTTACACTTTGACCTAGAAACTTTATGTCTTGTGACTTATTTTGAAGAAAGAATTTGAGTACTTATACAATGATTAGTTGTTTTATGTGTATGGTCATTTTGCTTTTGTGTATGAATGCCCATGTGCAGTGCACGTGTGTGTAGAGGCTGTGGAGGCCAAGTGAGGGTGCAGGATCCTTGGAACTGGAGTTAGGACAGCTGTAAGACACCATGCAGATGCTGGGAACTGGTCCTGGGTCCTCTGAAAGACCAGCAAGTGCTCCTAATCACTGAGCCATCTCTCCAGACAGTGATTTTTAAAGAATATTATTACAAGAAGAAAATGATCTAATAATTCAGCCTCAAGAGAGTTTCACAATGTCTACACAGTGAAATACAATATAACAACTGAAAGGAAAATTATAGACAGGTATTTATTGGCATTTGAATATTCACATGATATATTGTTGAATTTCTAGAGGTTATACACTATGCATAGTGTATTATAATTTAATTAAATGTAATGTATTTATGCATAAAACTTTCAATATTGTAAGCCAAATAATATGAGCACTAATCCTATTTTTTTTACATCCTGGCTTACTGTTTTTGTAGTAAGCAAGAATTATTTGTATAGAAAAGTAATTTTTAAAAACTCAAAACAAACAAAAGTACTTTTAGTTTAAACAGGAGCAAGCGTTTGCCATTATTCATTATATAGATTGTTTTAGTTTGCTTTCTGATGTCTGCTGTGATAAAACATTATGACAAAAGCCAGCGTGGGGAGGAAAGGGTTTATTTGTCTGCTTTACACTTTCATCTCACAAATCATCACTGAGGTAACTGTAGGCAGGAACTGGAAGCAGGAATGGATGCAGGTGCCATAGAGGAATGCAGCTTACTGGGGAGGAATGCAGCAAGCCATGGCCTGCTCAGTTTGCTCCTTTTTAATACAACCCAGGGCCACTACAATGGGCTGGACACATCAACAAAAACAAAAACAAAAACAAAAAAACAAAAAACAAAAAACAAAAAACAAAAAAACACTCCACACATTTGCCTATAGACCAATCTGATGGAGACATCTTCTCAATGGAAGTTTCCTCCTCTTAAATAACTCAAGATTGCATAAGTTTACAAAGAGTGACCAGCACACTGATTCCCAACTCTAACTTCTCTGATTTCCCCCCATGATCTGGCTTAGGAGATTCTAGACAAACTGAGGATAAAAAGATCTTAGTGCTGTTTTCTTGGGAGATATAACTCCTCTGAGGTCAACAGACCCGGACAAGTGTCTCTTCCTTCCCACTCATCCTACCACTGGCCATGATCTAGCCAGCTGATACATTGATCCAAGGAAGACATCTGGCCATCAGCAATACTCCATGTCCTGCACTGATGATGGGGGAAAATTGAAAATTTTTTGTTCTTATGCTTGGTTGGTTCTTTGTATTTTCTGATGATTTCCTTCACTGAGATACAAGTTGATTTGTATCCACTCTAGGAAGTAGCTCCTGCCTGCCATTGCCAAGTAGGCTCTAGCAGAGCCTACTGACCTAGATTCAGGCTGATTTATAATATTAGTGATTATTATTATCACTGTTTTTTACAAAATGAGATGCCAGTTCTTCTTGCATCTTTTTAGAGATGTTTTAAGTCAGTGATTCTCAACCTTTGGGTTGTAACCCCTTTGGAGGCCATATATCAGATAGCCTACATATTAGATATTTACATTATGGTTTATAAAAGTAGTAAAATAAAAGTTATGAAGTAGCAACGAATAATTTTATGGTTAGGGGTCACCACAGCACAAGGAACTGTATTAAAGCATCACAGCATTAGGAAGGTTGAAAACAACTGCTAAATATAATCGTTTAAATAATAATATTTAAATAATTTTAGATTGTCTTTGGGGAAAACCTTCAGGTGCCCACTGGCAGGTGTTCCTAGACCTGAAAACAAGATTCTAAGAAGATAATACCTAACTACTTCCCAGTCACAGAAGTGGTTTGCTACAAGTCAATGCTCTTGGATGCTGGTGGCAAGGACGCCCAAGACATAACCTAAGGCTCCGTATGTTCAGCTCCCTGCTGGCTGGTTACTTCCAAACCTCTGTAAACCTCAGAACCCAACATAGAAAATGAACTTTGTAAGTCCTAAGTATCTCATCTGTGAGTATCAAATGAGATGGCAAACATGGGAGCACTTCCCACATACAAGAAGTCTTGATTATGTCTGACTACCAACGGCTTCTGCCTCAACCCCCCAGGAAATGTAACTTTTATACAGCATTTTGTAAAAGGTTGAGTGGGGAATTTTAGAGATACGGAGAATCCTTAATGTGAAGAAGTCCCACGAGTAGCGTTTCCCCAGGTTTCCCATTATTATGTCCTGAGGAAAGCCATCAGCTCAGTGGCCCCATGTCCCCTCTAATGCCTTTGATTTAATGGTTCTGTGCTAGGTGCAGAAGGCCTTTGCCATGCGACCTGTTAGATGTTAGGAAATCTCCTTACTCATTTTGGTTTCACTTCCCTAGGAGCAAATTAGAGCTTTGGCAGAGAGTTTGTACACACTTGGTTTTAACTTGATGTGAGAGCTTAGCACAATTATTCAAAAACAGTCTAACAAGGCTGAGGATTATAGTTGCATGAGGGCTAATCTTAAACTAAGCAAAACCCTAATATCTTATGGTTGAGAGAAGCAAGAGATTTTTTTTTTACTATATTTTAAAGATTAGCTTAAGTTATAAAAGTGATACGCAGTTTTCTGTTGACGAATACTTATAAGGACTTTGAATGTCTTCTATGATTACACAGATGAGTGACTCCATATATCTGTTTTAATACAATGCCACTCCTGTAGACTGCTCTTGAAAGGGATTTTCTTCTTCTGAAATTTTAACTTTCGTTTTCACCTCCATATGTATGGCTGTAACCATTTTAGACTTTCCTCCACAGTATCTCATTACATGGCTGGATCATGCATTATTTAAGTGTTTTTCTCTGGATTGAGAATTGGTTATTTATAGATTTTTAGCATCATGGGCAATTTTACCACCTCTTCCTTTAATTATGTGAGTATGTCAAGGACATTTCATATATGTGTGCACATATTTGCTGCATGTATATAAGCATGTGGGTGTGTGTGTCCCCTGCATGTGCACACGGAGGCAAGACATCATTCATTCTTTTCATCACTGCATTATTACTCGGTGAGAGAGTCTCTCACTAGACTGGAAGCTTGTTTTTTTAGCTAGTCTGGATGGACAGCCAGCTCCTGGGAAGTGCTTATCCTCTCTCCAATGCTGGGGTTATAGGCATATTCAACCATACCTGGCTCTATTATGTAGTATCTAAGGATGCAAAGTATATCTTCAGGTCCTCATGAATGCTGAGCAAGTATTCTTAACCATTGAGCCATCTCTCCCACCCACTGCAAGGAACTTCTCAGAAGTAAAATCAGTAAGTCAAAAGACACTAAGCTGGGTATGGTGGCTCATGACTGCAATTCCAGCAGAAGAGAGACCATAGCAGGAAGATCGCTGTTAGTTTGAGGCCAGCCTATGCTATACAGTGAGTCTCAGGCTTGTCTTTACTGTTAAGTGAGATCCTGTCTCAAAGTACCAAGTACTGTGCATTCAAATATTGACAGATGCAACAAAGTGCCTTCTCTTGGTAGTTGCATTAGTTTCTCTTCTCTGAACACAGAAGTGAGAACCCTATATGCAGACATAGATTGCATAAGGAACTGGGTTACTAAACGGAGGCACATGATAACAGTGATTCAGTGGACACTGGATTAAAGATGAGAAGTTGCAAATGTTTGACCTCATGTGTAGTAGACATCACTAGGCCTTCCACCTTAGGAACAGTATGGGAAAGAACTGAATTTCATAAAAGAATTAACAGTTACGGTGCTGGTACTGGGTGCTAGTAACATTCTAAGGGCACTGCCCAGATAAAGCCACCCATTCCTTCCAATACCCCTACAGAGAAGGTGCTGTTATAGTTATAGATGAGAAAAACAAGGCACAGAAAGCTTAAGTCAATCTCCCAGGGCCACCCAGCAGATAAGTGGTAGAGCCCAGTTTGAACCTAGAAAGCTTGGGCCCAAAGTCAGACACTTTAAACATTGTACATTATACCTCTGTGCTTCTAACGATATGCTAGTCACATTTATGGGGAAAAAACCAGCCTGTGCCAAGAACAGCAGAAACACAAAGAAGAAGATAGCATTCCTACCCTACTCATTTAAAGTGGCATTCCAGCACTGCATTCACCCGCATCAGAACCAAACTAACAAAACAACAGGCTCCCATTCACTTAATCACATGTGCGTCATCACCCATAACATATGGTGGCAAATTGCTTTTTCCCATTAAGTAAAAGGTTATTTTGTTCCTTTAGCCTTAGGTTGGGATGCTACGAACCACTATCTTCTGGACATAACATGGTTGCTGTACCCATGGACTCATAGCAACTGCAGTTACTTACACAATGCCTATAGAAGATCAAGCCAGTTAAAAAGGAGCTACTGAGATCCTGTCTTTGCTGAGGGAATATTAGCAGCTGATGGCTGCTGGGGGATGGAGAGTAAGTTTCCTTTTAAGGGGTAGCCCCACGTACCCGAAGGGGGTTGGTTGCCCACGCACCAGTGGGTGACTTAACATCCATGCATATATTAGCAGTCCTAATTGGACTCTGTGGACACAAGAAAAACGGTATCTCTAATTATCCAATGTTGACTAAGATTTAACATCTTCAGACATTGACAGATCTAACATCTTCACATTCTAAATATTAATAATTCCACCCTGAAAAGAAGGGTATAGCTCAGTAAGGAGGGGACATCCACTTCATTACAGAAACGTGCCCCTAGAATACAATAGCAACCTCAGCAAGAGCAGTGTCACCCAGCCACAATCCAACCATGTGTCTCCCATAACATGAGAACAGCAAGAGGAAGAAAAGCATCTAAGGAGAGTCTTCTCATTACCATCCTTCCCCTGGCACATCTCAGAGCTCAGGCATAGGTTCATACCTATTCTGATACAACTCCACTGTGTGGACATCACATCTCTAACCTCATCTATAAGATGAGAAGCAATCTAGAAAGCCTGCATCAGTGGACTCTCGCTAAGACTCAGAAAGTCCAGTGACGATCTCTACCCAAAAGTTGGTAGATAAAGCACAGTCTAAGTAAACTTCCAATCGAAAAGCACTGCTCACCACCTCCAGCATGCCTCCTTCTCCAATATTTTATTCCTTTTTGTTTTGCTGAAAATAAAATCAAGCAACAAACACACAAAAACAACAACAAAAAGTGATGCCTTATAACTAGGTCAAGAGCCAAAAAGAGGCCTTTGAGAGCTCCGTGCTCTAGCAGTCAGAGTGGCTGGCAGTATTTTTTTTCTGGACAGCTGTAGTTATGAAAGGCTATAAGATCTATAATATCATTTTCACAAAGCCAACTAGAGAGCACCTTCTTATTATCACAGCTTATTAGGCACACATCAGTGCACATGGCTATTTAGTAAGTTTTGACAGTTAGTTTGTCTTATCTCTCTAAAGTTTTCTTTCTTTATTTTGATTATTGTCTGCTACTGTGGGTAGAACCCAAGGCCTCTTGTATGGTAGCAAGTGCTCTACCGCTGAGGGCCACTCTCAGTCATAACAGTTTTCCTTCTGTCCACTATGATAGTAATGTGAAGTTGATAACAGGCTTTTCCTGTTCTGTACAATGAACCATGGCAGCCTGAGCAAATATGCAGTTTTGGCTGTCATGTCATTCTGTTTTAAGGGCAATTAAATATTTGCTCTGAGCACCTCAGATTACAATGCAAATCTAAATCTTCGTGAATCTCATACTCTTAGTTTCCGTTCTTATAGTTTATTTGATATCTAGGATTTGTGTTCTTCTTCTCTATTAGTTTTTCAATTATATAGTGTCTAAATCTTCATATGAGGAAATTTAGTGTTTTTCTTCCTTGTTCATGTTAGATCAATTATCTTTGTCCTTTTGTTAGTTAGGCAGTGTGATGCAGTCATCTAGATTCATCTATGAGAAAATGCCGCATCTCATGTCAATGGCATTTACCCTTGCATTATCCCACAGAGTGAATGAGGACTTTCAATTAGATGGGCTAGCCTTTACCCGCATTGCTAGTCAGGATTGGATCTATGTGGTGCCAAGACAACGGTGTACAAAATAAAATATAATGATAACGATTTACTAATACTGCTAGATATTTATGGGTTCAAAGAAAATATTTTTATAATTGAATTTAAAAAGGGAAAAGTTTATTTTGTCAGGATGACTGGTCTCTAAAACCATAATTTTTATTTCATGCCTTAATCTTTTATTTAATGAAGTATTTTCTTAAGTCTTTAAATAGCAGTAAACTTAAAACCAACCGAAGTTTGAGGAGGTGAATAACAGTGCCTGACACGTGTTCAATTGGAGCAGTGGTTCTCAACTTGGAGGTCACAACCCCTTTAGGGGGTGGCATATCACATATCCTTCATATCCGATATTTACATTAAGATTCATAACAGTAGCAATATTACAGATATGATGTAGCAGCAAAAATAATGTTATGGTTGGGTCACCACAACTTGAGGAACTGAATTAAAGAGTCACAGCATTGGGACAGTTGGGAAGTGCTGAATTGAAGCATGTGGCACCTAGGCTAAGACAGGCAAGACACTAGAATGCCAGGCTTCAGTAGACACTAGTGCTAAGAAAGCAAGGTACTGTCACTTTGCTGTCATCTGGTGGACTCTGAAGAGATACCCCTTGTCAGATAGAAAGCTACACCCCTCATATCTCTCTCCAATACTTAGCATTATGCTGTAAGAACTGCATCCAATGAATATTTGTTCAAAAAAAATCATTGTCCATACCATAGCTCAGAATGGTTCACCTTTGTTTAGCTCTGGATAGCTTGAACTCTTTGAGTCTTTTACACATCAATATGAATTTAGGACTTTTTCTGGCACTGTGAAAATGTCATTAATATTACAATGTGCTTTGCACCAAATCTATAGTGTGCAATTAATTTACGTATCTATGAACATGTGGAGGACGGCGTCCCATCCTCTAGTGTCTTCTTCAATCTCTTTCCTTAGTTTCCTAGAGATTTATCAACACAGTCTTTCACCTGTTTCATGGGGTTTATCTTAGCACATTTTTAGGCTACTGTACATTGGATTCCTTTGCTGATTCTTTCCTAGTGAGTTCATTATTTAATTATTAGCAAATCTCTAAGGCTGTATATTGATCTTGTAACCTGCCACTTTGAAGAACTATTTTTTTTTTTTAGTTCTAAGAGTCTTTTGCTGAAATCTTTGAGGGGTTTCATGTACAGAATCATATCACCTGCAAGCAGGGATCACCTAGTAGTATCAAGAATTGAAATACAGGACTACACCAAATTTAAAAAAAAAAAAAAAAACTTCCTTAAAGCAAAGAAAACTATTACATCCCTTTAAGTATTGTCTTATTATCCCTTACTTCAATTAATCTCACAATCTTAGACACATACAAGTGCAAACACACACACACACACACACACACACACACATGCATATAAAGTCACACTTTGTATTTTTTCATCTTTCCCACTGTTTTCATACCTAGTTCAAGATTGCATTCCTTCTAACTTATAATCAAGATGACCTCCTAACAGGCCTCTATACTATACTCACATCAATACAAACTATTTTGATCACATCAGGAAAAGAGATAGTGTACAGAGTGGGAGGTCTTCACCAAAGATTTGAATCTAGAACATACAAAAGCCATAAAAGTCTTAACAACAGTATACATAATCAATAAATGGACAAATAATTTGAGCAGAGACTTCTCAAAAGAAGAAATATAAACACTCGGTAAATAAGTAGAAAGTGCTCAACATCTTTAGAGTTAGGGAATTACAACTCAAGACTAATTTCCATCTAACTGAAACCAGAATGAATATTACATTTAAAAACAATAAATGCTGATAGAGAGGGAGGGAACATGGAACTCTTATATGTTGTTGGTAGGGATATAAGTACTATATTCACTATAGGAAACATTATGGAAATTCTCACAAAACTAAAATTAACAGTACTTTATGTTCCAGCTATACCACTCCTGGGCATATAACTAAAAGAAATGAAGTATACTTGCATAAGAAATACCTGAATAGTGGAAAAGCTTACTGTGACATTACTCACAATAGCCAAGTTGTGGAATTGGTCTAATATACATTACTAGATGAATAGATTAAGAAAATTATATATATATATATATATGTGTGTGTGTGTGTGTGTGTGTGTGTGTGTGTGTGTGTGTGTGTGTATCTCCAAAGAAACATTATTTACCCATAGCAGATAATAAAACTACATTATTTGCAGGAAAATGGGTGTAACTAATGGTCATCATGCTAAATAAGTCAGATACATATAAGCAAGTATGTCTTGTATTCTCACAGATGAGATAACTAGAATTTAGAAAGCCAACTTGAAAGTGGTAGAGGGATTACTAGGGACAGAGAATGGGGGAGATAAGGAGGGAGGGAAAGAATGATGAGAGAGAACCTGTGGGAGGGTGGATACAATGGAAGCATGTAATTTATGTGTACAGAACAGTCACTTTGAAACTCATTAATATGTTCAATTAACATGCACCAATAATCATATAAAATACTATTTATAAAGAAATGCCATTAACTGAGTCTCTAGATATAGGATATTCTGATATGCATCCATTATTAAACAAAGCCCATTCTTTATAGCAGAAAACCATTCTCTGCCCAATTTTGTTTCTTGTCTTTCATCTTTTTTGTCCTATGAACCACTTAATGTACTAAGACTCTTTTCCATACCAGTCGGTAACAGGAGCTAGAGGTGAGATGATTATGCTATGCAATGATCAGAAGACCTGACCCTGGAGTCCAGGTTCAAATCTAAGCTCCTCCACTTATCCATTATACAATTACACAAGATCTGTTACTTCTCAGCATCTCATCTGCAGAATAAGAATATTAACAGTAGTCGAAGGCTGCATGCAATAATTCATTTAAAGTACTTAGCACAGGGGCCTGAAGTGAGAGTCCAACAGTTAAGAGCATTTGTTACTTTTGCAGAAGACACAGGTTCAGTTCCCATCACCCTCATGGTAGCTCACAACAGCCTGTCACTCCAGTTGCAGGGGATCTGATAGCCTCTATTGACCTCTGATCACATTGCACAGACACAGTGTACATGTATGCACTCAGATACAAACACATACACATAAAATAAATGCACACATAAAAATAAATGCACACATACGATACTTAGCATAGTGCCTGTCCCATCTGACAGACAGAACGTGCTCAATTAATAGTAATTAAAGAACTTGCCCCACCCCCACTCTCTCTCTCTCTCTCTCTCTCTCTCTCTCTCTCTCTCTCTCTCACACACACACACACACACACACACACACACACACACACACACACGATCCTTTTTCTGAAAGCTGTTCCTCCTATTAAGGCAAATGAAGATAACTAAAACCATTTTTAAATCATCCTTGTAATTTCCTTCTCAGTTCCCTCTCCACAGAACCCCCCACCTTCTTGTCTACTGCTGTCATTTGTTTCTCCCCATCTTCCTTTCTTATCCACCCCAAGTGGCCATTACTTCTCCTTTATAACCCAGTAAGAAGTTTCTCCCCATCCCCACTGTAACCATCCTCTACTGGCAAACCTACAGACTATGCTGTCTTGAAACCAAGTAGAACAAATGAGAAGTAATGTAAGTCTCAAACTGTGCCGCAGGATTTGTGCCTCCACACATGGCTGCTATGGAGAAAAATTCTCTCTGTTTCCCTAGAAGAAAAGCCTCCCCTCCCCACCCTTTCGTCCTAGACCAGGAGACAGTGTGCCAGTGTGGTACTTCGTAAGTGGTTAAAGAATGAGTCATTTCAGTTGAAGATGCGTGGTCAGCCAACAAGTTATATTTTTAACATACGTGAGCCATAAAATTGAAATATTTGGTAAAGCACTCTCAACCTTCAAATGAGGGCATTATTGCATAGGAGAACATTTTTTTTAATCACTTAAGTGTGGGAGTCATATAAATCGGTTTATAAAATAAAGACCTGGTCTATCAAGCCTCTAAAAGTGAGTGAGAAGTCATAATCAGGGACATTCTTTTCACTATTGAGTCCCTTTGATATTCCTACTAAATAGCACTGAATGCTAGCATGTTACCACATAGTGCCATAAAAGCTCAGAAAAATGAAACCTCTTTTATACCCATAAAATTGACTTCACACAAGACTGCTAACTTCAAAAGTAGGGCAAAAGTGTTTTGCAATATGACTGAGTGCAAAAAATGTTCTTACAGTTCTTAATAACATATATATTAGCATATTATACTACATGCAATATACTGCTAGTGATGCTTTAGCTGTCCTGGGTATGTATTTGAAACCATTTACAATATTTATAATCAAAGGCAATATTCTTACAGGATGTAGAACACAGTCTTAAATGTATTTATAGAACTGGAATAAATAGTACCTAAAATAAAAACTAGTTATGTCCAGAGCAATATATGAACATAACATCAAATGTCTCACACTGGTTTTAAAGGTTCCTAATACTCTGTGCTATTTCAAGAAATCACTTCACCATATTGAAATTCCCTGTAGTGCTTTTAATAATCATTAAGTGGACATGGTTGGTTAAAAATCACTATTAAGATTTGTGTAATTAAAAAAAATCACATGTAGTCCTCTATATTAACTTAAAAAATACTAAGTTATGAAAAAAGTCATATTCACACTAACTTCAGGAATATTTATTTTTATTGTTACAACTATATAAACTATATTACTGAAGTCTTCAATCATCTTCAATTCAAAGAAAATAAATATCTTTTTATTCAAAGAAAATAAATATCCCTTTTTATTTTATAATTAGTATTGTGAAGAAAAAATAATGATTAGTTAATATAAAATAATGAGGCTATTTACCACGTTGTTTAAAGTACAAGGAGCTACCAGACAGTGTAAGCACAAACCTAGACTGTTCCAACTACCTGGCTATTATTTCAGAAGTCTCCACTTTCAAAATACCCATACCGACTCGCCATTTGAACATTCACTGGTAAGGATGGATTTCGTTTAATTTCTTAGAAAATTGCTTTTTTTTTCGTGGGTTCTGACTCGCTTATCTACCTGTTTTTATAATTAGTCAATACTGGTCTCCAAGAGCAAGAAGACCATGCAAAATGACAAAGAGAAGGAAGCAGGCTGTTGACACCTCAGGAAGCAGTGCTCAAGAGAAGTTGTTTCTCTTGGGCACTCAGCACATTACAATCATAATTAGCCCACCACTACAATTACATACTCACATGCTTGTTCTTCAAAACAAGCCTTTTAAATAAAGTAGTGCAAGCTCTCCCCAGCTTAAGGATTTGAAAGAGCAATTAAGCCTGCACCTTAAATCATTTGTCTTTATAACCAGAGGAGCAAGTCCTGAGGATGTAAATCTCCCCGCAATGAGACCAGGGTTGCCGAATGCATTATTAATTGCTAATTTCTTAATTTTAGAATCTAACTTTCAACACTAGAAAATAAGTACTGTGATTTATGGAGCCCACACACTCATGCAGCTTTCTGGGAGTTCAAGAACCACAGGCGCACCCTGTGTACAGCATAAACGTTATCCCTACAAGCCCCCAAATACATTACTGGATTCAGCTCCGGCAAAGCCACTCTGTCTACTTCTCACCGGAGCACTAACATCTAGAGTAGCTAAGATGCCTGCTGAACACCGCAGCTCACCGTCCCCCGGGCTTACTCCGGAGCACAGTCACATCTCTTCCTCAGCGATTGCTGACTTTTAAGAAGGTAGGTGACATGGTGTGGAAATCTCTGCAGCAGCCAGGTAACTCTTCCCTGCAAATCTTCAAAACCCCCAGCCCCCATCCCCCTACACACACACACACACACACACACACACACACACACCCACACACACACACACACCTTTCATTTGTTTTAAGGAAAAAAAAAGAGAGAAAGGTTTTGAATAGCTATCTAAAATATGCCATCTGCATGGTATAAGGATGTCTTTTTCTTATACTTGCTGCTGATGTGTGAGATGTTTCCAGATCTGATTAGGAAGCCTGGCTACGCATAAAAAGTACTGCTTTCAACAAGACTCTTAGTGAAATCTGCCTGAACAGACATATGTGCACATAAATTACCCGTATTTCTAGACACATGCCTATATTAACAAGCATGCATACACACACACACCAAGAGCTGCAATTAATCCCCGAGTCTGTAAGCCCCCTTTCACCGGCTTTTGCATGCATGTTATTCAAGAGAGAGAGAGAGAGAGAGAGAGAGAGAGAGAGAGATCTTTAGGGAAAAAATGGTAAGCAGGCAGCATCTATTGCACAGAGAAGTGGCGTGCCGGAGAAGCAAATACGTTACCAGTCGCATTTTGAAGTTTCTAGAGCACCTGCAGGTGAGAGGAGACTGATTCAGAGGTTGGCGCACGGTGTTCCTCGGAAGCACAGAGCCTGGTGTCACTGTGGGGGAATGTGAAGAGAGTGTGAGGCTGGAAACCTTTGAGTTGAGCTCGCTCTAAGCATCAGAGAGCCTCAAAGAGGAGAAAGAAAAAGGCAGCCCACAGACAGGGAGACGAGAAACTTCTGGCACCTCTCCAACTCAGGAATGAATTCTCTGTAATTTGGAGATGGATGGTTGATGGAAATGAAGAGAAACTTGGATTTCCCAGCGAATTTGCTCAGCCACGCAGAAATGGGCAGGTAATAGCTGAGCTCATTGGAAAACAGCCATTCAGGATTCAGGAGCAAATAAAAAAATTAACAGAAATTCTTGTTGGAAAAATATCAAAAGGCTAGCTACTCCAGCCAGCTTTCCAAGATGCCTTTACAAACTTCAAATGGATTGTTCCCTGAGCTATTTGTTGCGTGTTTCATTAATCCCAGTGCAGAGGTAAACTGGAAAAATCTAATTCCTTTTTATGTAGAAAAATGGATTTATTGCTTCTTTTTATAATGCACTTTACACATATAAATACATAGGTTTACTTACAGAGCTCTCGTTTCTCCTGAAAAGCCACTGGCGTTTAGTTCAGATAAAATGCTAAAAAAAAAAAAAAAAAAAAAAAAAAAAAAAAAAAAAAAAAAAAAAAAAAAAAAAAAAAAAAAAAAAAAAAAAAAAAAAAAAAAAAAAAAAAAAAAAAAAAAAAAAAAAAAAAAAAAAAAAAAAAAAAAAAAAAAAAAAAAAAAAACCTCTTAATTCTCAGCAGCTGAGCAGAGTACTGTTACATGAACATAGAGTTTGAATCACAGAGAGTATAGAGAAGGAGCCCTGACCCATTAAGTGGTAAGTACATCACAGATGCAGCTACGCAATGCCCTGAGCAGGCAGGTGGCTCACACCTATAAATATATCCATAATTAAGGATGGTGAGAAAAGATCTTGAGCAAATTAAGTTCTTAAGGACAATAACCACGATTTTATTAGGCTACCAAGAGGCTAATAATTTCTGAGGCACACACATGGACTTCACCTTGTCTGAAGAACCCAACGTCAGACAGAGAGCAGGGTCAGCAGGCATTGCACTCTGGCAATCTATATTCAAATGTAATGAGCAGAGGATGATATTACCATGAGGAATGTTGTCATATTACATTGTGCCTGTGTGGTTTAACTACCTATCTAACCTTGCAAATGGCCATTTGGCTGGTTGTGATAGTGAATATGCTATTGATGGGAGGAAGGAGGAGGAGGTGGGAAACTGTTCTTATTTGTTTTACACGAGCATCTCTGAGAGACTCAGGGATAAAACGCCCAGGCTGAATGTGGGTGTAATTCTTTCCAAGGCCACACTTACCAGTAATAAATCTATTGTGGAATTAATGATGACCAATTAAACTATCTATTACTTTAACTCCTGAGGTCAAGGGCAGCCCAGTGTTTATGTTTATTGATAAGGAGTCCATGGCCAGACTGCTAAATCAAGCTAGATTCACCTTTAAGCAAGTTTAATAAACATATACTGCCCAGGGCACTTGCAGCTCCTCTCACAGCCCAGTGCTTCTTACTGTACAGAAGTTTTTATTCTCTCTCCCAACCATTTGCTTCGACCATTCATTCAAAAAATGTTGAGTTAGATGCTGGGTGCTGTGCAGAACACATACACCCTCCCTCAGAGTTTGCCACTGTCATTCTCAGAGCAGACTCTACAGGGGACATCAGAACTACATATGAATGTTGGTACTCAAAGCCACCCTTCTTCCATCTTAGAGTCACTCTTGGTGGTGATAGGAGAGCAATATGCATGCTCTGAAAATCCTCCTAAAGGATTCTGATGGAGACTTCCCTACCCCCCAGAGCTCTAACTAAAATTCAGGAGTGTGGTGACAAAGTCTGACAGTCACGGAGGGAGGAGCAATGTCCATAGCGGCAAGACTCAAGCCACAGAGTCACTTGACTGACCACTCTTCTCAGTTATTCCTTGTGGGATAGCCTAACACTGGGAAGTCCCATACTTAATCAGTTTGACCCAGAGCCCGAATCTGCAAAATTCTGTGTAGATTGGAAGCCAAAGACGAAAGCAAAATAAAGTGTAAATCTTGTAGTTCATTTACACAACCATTCTGCCCCTCTTCTTCTTCTGCAGAGGACAGGCTTCAAGTCTATAATTATTCTACCCAAAATCATAGGAGACCTCCTCCAAAAGAGCCAATATATCTGCGCCCAAGAGAGGACAAGTCTTAGGTGAGAACATGGGACTTGTGGCTTAGTTGTACTTAAGTTATATCAAATTAAATCTAGTTGGGGAAAAACCTTCAACCTGAGAAGTAAGGGTCTCAATACTGTTAATAGTGAGCTTCTATGCATTTATACAGAGGCCTCAGTCTCCGATAGCTAGATTGCCTGCCCCATCCCCTTAAGTCAGCCTCCCACCTTACATACACACCCACCACCAACAACAACAACAACCACCACCACCACCACCACCACCACAGTGATAATGAGAATAGTTGAAAGCAGAGGGCACCTTCCTCCTCTACAATAAACAGTACATCATTCACTCAGGAAGAATACAAGCTTGATGGATGTCTTGATGACAAAGACCATGTAAACCATATCATGTAATAACTCTATTAAAAAAAATAATAATTTTCTGTCTCCCTTTCCTTTCTTTTAAGAATATTGGAAAATCTTGAAACAAGAAGACACAGGGGAAACCAGGAATGTTCAATACAAAGATATTAGAGACAGATGGGCCAGTGGTAAAAGACTGAATTCTCTGTGTAGTTTCCTTGTGCCTTTAGGTAAGCCCCAGCTAAGGCTTCAGCTCAGCTGATGGAGTTCTTGCTTGGCATGAACAGAGCCCTGACTTGATCCCAGCACTACCTAAACCAGGAGCGGTGATGCAGGCCTCAGCATCACCAGCACTCAGGAGGAGAATCCAAGTTCGAATCCTTCTTCCACCACTTTAGCAAGTTTGAGGCCAACCAGACAAGATGCAAGAGACCCTGTCTCAAAAATAAATAAACAAATAAAGTTCCTCGTGTTTTTCTCCCTTTGTAAAAGAAACCAAAAGATGCCTTATTGAATTACTGGGTGACTTAAAAAGAAAAAGCACCCAACACATCCTAAGGACCTCAAGAAACAAACTCAAAACAAAACTTCCACTTACCTCTGATACCTATTGGCCTGTAGGGTCCTGGAAGGTAGGAACAAAGGTCTTTCACATTCCTGATACACAGAATGGCACAGCCCTCTACAAACATTGTACTTTTTTTTTTTTTTGAGTATCTACCTACTACCATATTCTGGGCTAGGCCACCAAGAACACAGAGCAATGGAAGCAAAGGTGGCCTGTGGCCTCCTGTGACTCTCAGTCCAGTGAGGAGATGAAAGTTAAACGGTGCCACGAGTGACTGTAAACGGATAATAACTGAATAAAGCAAGCGACGTTGCTAATTAGTTCATGAAAATCTTCTTAGGTTTTTGTTCATAATGACCCAGACAATGTCAAGGACACAAATGGAAGAAAATCTGTGAGTGCTTTGGGTAATTATCTTCAAACCTGGGGACTCAGGCTGGTGGGCTAGCCCTCATTAAATGGGAGATCTCCCCCCCAAGAACAGTCCCCAGAGACCCATCACAGCAGCCCAGGCAACCCTTTGATCTCTGCACAGCCCCTTCCATTCCACCAACAGACAAAAAGGTGCTGGTTCCCGACCTGATTGTTTTGCATTCTAAATCACAATAACAGTGGGGGTTTTGGCTTTGGCTTTGGGTTTGGGTTTGGGTTTGGGTTTGGGTTTGGGTTTTTTTTTTCTTTTCTTTTTTTTTTTCAACCGAGATTTTAATTAAAGTTCTAGAGACCCAGAGCCAAGGATATTTTTTCTAAGAGAAGCAATATCTGGTTTGGAAGATATAGAACGTCTTATAACAGAGACCTCATACTCTGTGATGAATGAAAAACAGTGACATAAGCTGTGCCCTTCAGAGAGAGAGAGAGAGAGAGAATGAGAAAGAGAGAGAGAGAGAGAGAGAGAGAGAGAGAGAGAGAGAGAGCATTGACAGTGCACTCACACATACTCCTGTGTATGTTCGGTTCTTATCCTGCCTAATGAGGACATAGACCGGGAGACAAACGGACTCCAATCACTTAAACCATTCAGATGTTTAAGGCAGACAGTTAATAGAACAACATAAGGGGCTGTCTCAAGAGCAGGGGATTACCTTTTGTTCTCCCAGATGATTCTCTTTGATTTAAAAGGTTTGGCTACCGGACTTGCAGAAAACAGCAATGGGTAAGAAAGCCTGCAAGTACTGGTGGGCAGATGTTGACCACACACTTAAACCTATAGAGGAATCACTTGGGATACTTCAGTTCAATGCCACACATCCTCAAATAGTAAGTGGGTTAAAAATCACATAAAACTCTGACATTATAGCTAGCCTTTTAGCAAGATTAGTGTATCTATGAATTCTGTGGTTCTGTTAAGTCATTCCAGATGCTTGGCAAGTCCCTGACAGGCCCCAACTCACCAAGCTAGCTACAGAAAGTGAGCTTAAAAGCTTCCTAGGTGTTCTTACAAGCCTGAAAAATGTGTCCCTGTACTGTTGTGGACAGTGCACACTCATACTCATTCCTAACGGTCTGGGAGGCCTGTGATGCTCTGGATGTGAGTATCTGTGAAAGATCTGTTGGGAGCTGTCCATCTCAGCCAAAAAGGATGGGTTGGCAGCTTCTGCTACCAGCCCATAGCCAGAGACCATGGCAGTGAAACAATCACAGATGCATCCTTGCAGAGGGGTGGACGACTATGTTATGGGTCAGCCAAGGCACTGGCTAGACTCCACAACTGAATCTGTGGACTGGAGACTGGGATGGTGCTATATTATTGTCCATGCCTCTGATACTGTGGATGTCATGGCTTAAGTTCAAGAGAGAAAGGATAAGGTGTTAAACTTATGAAAGTGGTAGGCAGATAGCTCCACTCTAAGCCTTTATTTATCTAGGAGAAAATTGTGTATCACCTCACATACACACTGGCAATCACCAACAGCTCAACCAAGCCTATCAGTTCTAGCTGGTGTCAATAGATACAAAATCCCAGTCAGCATAATATGCTCTTATGTATATCATTCTATATTTTTTGCTATATGTCTTGCTATGAACAAATATATGTTTGATCTGGGATATAGATCAGTGGTAGAGTCCTTGCCTAGTATGCACAAGGGCCTGGGTTTACATCCCCCCATTTTACATGTATGTATGTCTTTAAGTGTCAACAGCAGGTCAAAATATTTCCAAGCCCAGAAAAAAATCAATCAATGAATATGTAAACCTGGTACATCCACCACACATGGGACTCCAAGGCATGTAAGAATAAAGGATTAATTACCAGTCAGCGACAACCTCGGAGTCAAAAAGGTTAGTCTATGAGGGTCGCTGAATCTCAGATGGTACAGACCATGGAGGGTAGGGGGTTTCCACAGTCAGCCTTATGTGCTGTCTGGGAGAGAAGGCAGCACTGGGAGAGAAGGCGCTGCTCTTGTCCACTATCTAACACTACAGTTGGCCTCAAATCCCTTGTCAGTGTGAAGGGACCAGGGTGGGGAGGAGCAGCTTCCTGCTTATTTCAGTGTGGCTGTGTGTAAAACCACACTATACACTCCAAATTTGAACACCAAAAGGAAAAGGATTTATGAATAGGTTGTAGCCACGCTGCCCAATAGCAAGCAAAGGTACCAGGGCATCACTAATAAATCACTACTGCTTATTAGCATAATGCTTAGCAAAAGGGAAAAACCTGCTTATTAGAATCCAAAGAGAGAATCCACGTGGAGTGTTAAGCAATATGAAAGGGAGAGGAAAGAAAATCAAATTTCCCCCATGCCTGACAATATCCCAGTCAGAGAGCCTTGCTGATTTCAATTAAGTGCAGGCCTTCCAGAAAGCCTTGTAGATTGACTCTCAAAGTTCTTGCTCAACTGAACTGAAGCCTCACAAAGTGACCACCACTAAGGCTCACCGAGGAATTCCTCATATAAACAGTAGTCAATGTCCATTAACCTTTGAGAACAGGAAAATTAAATGAAAAGCCTGAGGGATCTGCAAAAAGACAAACACAGATGTAAGCTGCAGCCTGGTGGTGTAAATGCCATAATCTCAGGATGGTTCGTTTTGGGATACTAGGAGCAGCTCTCAAGATAAATAATCTTTCCTAAAGACAAAAACACATTACAAACAGGGACTGGACCTAATTTCCTTTTCTCCATACAGCACTCTGATTGATTCCACATCTGCGGTGGAAGTATAAATATTTATTGAAGATGTCATATTGATGCCGCGTGTGTGTCTGCAGTATTAGTAAATACACCGCATTCAGCTGTGTAGCATTCAACTTCCTCAATTGAAAATTTTAGCAAGATTAATTAAATTTGTAAGTTACAATGGAAACCCCCTCCCCTTAGGAGGAGACTCGAACTATGGAGTATAGGTCTGACTGACAGCCTCCTGCTTTAAAGGTGGTATTAGCCCTTGAGTGGATGGGCCATTGCGCATGTACCCATCCATTAGCCCAGCTCTCTTCTCTTCACATCACTGCTTCTATTCAGAGAGGTCTGAGGCCTCAAAGGCATGTGTGCCCAGAAGATAATCCTTCCTCTGTTCTGACCACCAGATGCCTATTGCCCACTGCCTGGGGCAGTATATGCTCACACCAATTATAACTTAAAGGTTGTGGACCAAGAGAAAAAGTCTTCCTAGACCTCAGGCACCCCTTTTTGAAGCCACTATAAAGGGACTTATGGCGTGGGATATGAAGCCACTTTCTAGAAGTGGGCATTGTGCCTTTAATCCCAACATCTGAATCAGAAAAACTATGAGATCAAGGTTAGATTGATGTACATTATATGTTCCCTGAATCAAAAAAATAAAGAGGAGCTGAAAGGATGGCTCAGTAAGTGAGAGCACTTGCTGCTCTTATAGAGGACCACATGGTGCCTCACAACTGCCTGTAATTCCAGTTCAAGTAGGTTCAATTCCCCTTCCAACCTCCATGGACTCTTGCATATATGTGTTGTACACAAATACACACAGGAACACACCCTTGCACATAAAACAAAATAATAAATGTTTTAAAATAATTAAATAACAATAAATAAATAAGGGTCAAGGGGATGCTTCTGTGGGTAAGAAAGCTTGCTGTACAAACAGGAAGCCATGAATTTGGTTACCTACCACCCACGTAAATGGCCACTTGTGTCTAGAACCCCAGCACTGGGAGGGGATCAGAGACAGAAGAATTACTGGGACTTCTTGGCCATGGTAGCAGAAAAACGGTAATCTTGGGATTCAGGGAAAGACTCAGGAGAGACAGAACAAGACAGTCAGCATCATCCTTTGACCTCTAAAGGCACGTGTGCATATGCATGTACACACACACACACACACACACACACACACACACACACATCTGTGCATTCATGCACACATTCATTTTGAACACAAGATTTGTGTTATTTGGGGATTTTTGTTATTGTTTCTCTCTCTCTCTCTCTTTCTCTCTCTCTCTCTCTCTCCACTTTTAACTGCTGAAATCATTCTTCACCTAGACTGTATCAGCCTTATTCTGCCAACAAACACTTCTATTCCTACTTCTGTCTCCACAAAAACTACATTTTTGTCCAGTTATTTGCATCCATTCTTTGGAGATAAGTTCTGTTCTAAACCAGAGACCATCCCCAGCCTGTCCTGCTTCCATATTTACATGATCTCAGACATGCTTGTTCAGGTTTCTCTAACTCAGGATGATTTTCAGCAAACTGAATTTCTTTGTTCTTTTGAGACACATGGAGCTTGCTTTCTCTGTGGTGCAGTTCTGTGGTCACTCCACTAAAAGCAAATCCTACTTATCTTAAGTAGTAATGCCAGGGCTAGGCCTGGGCCTCAAATGAAATGTAAATAGGATATGGTACAGAGGGAACCTTTAAATCTGTCAAGTCTAACTGCCTATTGGCATATGTTAGAACCTGATGTTTCTCGTGCTCTGAAAAGACAGTGATCTCCTAGGCGTATATCCAGAAATGCTTCAACATGTAATAAGGACACATGCTCCACTATATTCATAAGAAGCCATATTTATAATATCCAGAAGCTGGAAACAACTCAGATGTCACTCAACAGAAGCATGGATACAGAAAATGCCATCCATTTACACAATGGACTACTACTCAGCTATTAAAAACAATGACTTCATGAAATTCATAGGCAAATGGATGGAACTTGAGAATATCATCCTGAGTAAAGTAACCCAGTCACAAAAGAATACACACATTGTATGCACTCACTGATAAATGGATATTAGCCCAAAAGCTCAGAATACCCGAGATACAATTCACAGACCACAGGAAGCTCAAGAAGAAGGAAGACCAAAGTGTGGCTGCTTCAATGCTCTTAGAAGGGGGGAACAAAATACTCACAGGAAGAAATCTGGAGACAAAGTGTGGAGCAGGGTTTGAAGGTAAGGCCATTCAGAGACTGCCGGACCTGGGGATCCATCCCATACACAGTTACCAAACCCAGATGCTCTTGCAGATGTGGGGAAGTGCTTGCTGACAGGAGCCTAACATTACTGTCAACTGAGTGGCTCTGCCAGAGCCTGACAAATATAGAGGTGGATGCTTGCAGCCAACCATTGGACTGAGCATGGGGTCCCGGATGCAGGAATTGGAGAAAGGACTGAAGGAGATGAGGGGGTTTGCAGCCCCGTGGAGGGAGTAACAGTGTCAACTGACCTGATCCCCGGAGATCCCGGAGACTGGACCACCAACCAAAGAGTATACATGGAGGGATCCATGGCTTCAGATGGCCATGTATGTGGCAGAGGATGGGCTTATTGGACATCAGTGGAAGAAGTAACTCTTGGTACTGTGGGGGTTTGAGGCCCCAGTGTTGGGGAATGCCAGGGTGGAAAAGTGGGAGTGGGTAGGTGGGTAGGTGAGCACCCAGATGTCCCTCAACAGAGGAATGGATACAAAAAATTTGGTATATTTACACAATGGAGTACTACTCAGCTATTAAAAACAATAAATATATGAAATTCCTAGGCAAATGGATGGATCTGGAGGCCATCATCCTGAGTGAAGTAACCCAATAGAGACAGAGGAAAAGGGGATAGGATTGGGGGTTTCTGAAGGGGAGACCTGGAAAGGGGATAACATTTGAAATGTAAATAAAGAAAATATCTAATAAAAGAAAAAAAAAGACAGTAACCTCCAACTTTCTGTTAAAAGGCATAATCCCCAACATTCTGCCAAAATGAATAAGCTGCTACAATAGATCTAAGTTGTTCAGAGAATTTATATTTCTACTAATCTCCTAGGTGATCCTGATGTTATTGATCAATAGGTCATACTTTGAGTATAAGTGGCTCTATAGTAATTTTTTCTGAGTTTGGATTTAGAGGGAAGGATGACATGATTTGCTAACAATGCCTGTTCCGAGCATAGAAACGGAACACCAGCACTGGCTGTGCTGTTCAGTGATTTGCTGGTTCACTGATTTATTTACCAATTTTTATTGAGTTTATGCTCAACCTATGGACATATAGATGATTAAAATAAGACTGATTTATGCAGTCATCAGATAAAAACTTTTTGAAAATTTTACTGTATAATACTAATAAGTACCCAATGATGATTGAAACTACTCTCATCTTCCATATTTGGCAACACAATTTTGAAAAAAATTCATATTCCTTTGTGAGTTTAAGTTCCTATTTTGTATATTTAAAAAGTTTTTATTTTTCTTCTTCTTAGTTTGTAACCTTTGAATTTAGGGAACATAATCTTTTCAGCTGTTTGGCGTCTTTGTTCACACAGTATTCAACATGTATTTTAACAAATGCCAAATAAGTAGATAGGTCCATGACATGGTGGTTATATTGGAGGCTGTGTGTTTTCATGTGTTCATACTTATGTGCACATTCACATATGTATGTGCATATGGAGTTTCAGGGCAGACGTTAAAGATGTTCCTATGTCACTCTCCACCTCATCTCTTGAGACACCTTTTCACTGGACCTGAAATAACTCGCTGACCAGTGAACTGCCAGGATCCTCCTGTCTCTACCTTCCCACCACCAAGCCTCTAGGCTTCTGTTGCTGCACTCAGTGCTGGGGATTTGAACTCTGGTCCTAATGCTTGTAAAGCAAGTGCTTTATCAACTGAGCCATCTGCTCAGCACAGTAAGAGGAGATGTGGGCAGTAAGAAGAAACTGTTTTCATTCTTAAGGTGGCTGGCTGCCAGAGGTCGTCACAATGAGGTCATAATTAGGTTAAAGCCTGAGGAGTGAAGCTGTGTGTCTCTAAAGGAAGAGGTTTGGAGGCAAAGAAACAACAAGGGAGAAGAAGTCCCACAGGTTTGTGTGTTTGTGTAAAAGCAAGGAGGCCAATGTGACAAACTCCCTCATCTTGTAAACAGGGAAATAGAGTCCTAAAGAAAATTCTAGCTGCAACAAAAAGAACACTGTCTCAAATTCAAAGCTAATGCACATCCTCTCTACATGCATAGTACCACTTTTCTAGAGTGGTGGGGACCTCCCCTCTGAGTAGTAATTCAGAGACCTGAGATCCTTCCATACTGTTCCTGTCATCTTCAATATGTGGCTTACAAGGTCACTTTAGAGCCCTCTTTCTACATCTGGCAAGGAGAGGCACATCACTTCTGCTCACATTCATTGGCACAATACTTTGTCCACCATGTACCAAAGACTGGGAAAGTGAAGTAAACTTGGAAGATAGGAAAATGATTTGGTAACTACACAGCTAGTCCCCAGCAGAACAAGCCACCTTCCTCCTAACCCAGTAAGTTCTCTATAGAATGGCCAGCCTCTTAATGATAGTTGGCACTTCTAATCATGGCAAAATGAATTCATAGTGACCTGCTGATAGTCAAAAATGCATAAATAATTTTATAGTTCAGTGGGTAAACTGAAAGAAATATGAGGTCAAATGCCCAAGGTGAGGAAACCTGTCCTACATGATAATTCAAGACTGATTGACTGACTACAGCAAGCTGAAATATTAAGGGTTAGGGGACACAAGTTATCTTAGCCTAGGTTTAGTCTCTCTTAACTGCTAGCTATTACCCACAATTGTGTGTGTCTTAAAATCTTTGGGATGATTAGAAAAACACTTTTTGTAGCATACAAACATGATACCTACCAAGGCAAAAGTTAGGCATGTCACCAGATAATATCTAAGGTGTGTGAGCAGTGGTTGTCCTCATTTGCTGTAGCATGCCTACCCAAGGTTTCCACTGATACATTTGAAAAGTTCCTTGATTTATGAATTTTGTTTTGCCACTTTGCACTTCATGAAGGCATTACTGTGCTGAGCCATTGTATTTCCAGAGCTATCCATTTCAAGCCATTGTTACTCATATTCATCTCCAGGATAGACTATCTCTAGTGCTATTTGTCAATAGAAAATCTCAATGTGGAGACAGCAGAACTCAGATTCAGAAAACTGGGACTCTACAGTTTTTAGATATAAAAGTATTTTTAGATATAAAAATGATCTAAAACTATATATATATATATATATATATATATATATATATATATATATATATATAATAACGTAATTAGTAGAGAATAGAACAGAATTTAAATAATTGCTAATGAACAAAGCTATGGCTGAAAACCTTGAACTTTCATCCTAAACTAAAAAGCTAAAGCCTTTTAAAAGATGGTTTCCTGTCATTTCAAATTTCATAGCATGAATGGAGCTAACTTATGTAATTAAAGCCAAATCGCCTTACCCCATACAGATACCTATAATAATATCAATATCATGGATAAACACAAATCAAAGTAGAAACAATCAAAACTCGTATTTCTTTTGGTAGAAAATCTACTTAAAACTCTAATAGGTTTGATTTTATTTAACACACATTATTGATTTTTAAAAAGAGACCCACAGTGTAAAGTAATTTTGCTACTGAGTTTAAAAATAGTAATACAGATAAATACTGGGAAATTCTGCCAAAGTAAAAAGTTGTGAAAATATTTGAGTAATATACAACAAAAAGCAAGACATTGTGTGTTAGCTTGAAAAACATTGAAATTTTAAAAATGTATTTTATATTAATATTAATATTAATATTTATTTCATTTCAATAGATATTTGTTGGGCACTTCCTCTCAGTGCTTTTTGGTAATCATTTCTTAGAAATGACCCTGTCAACCTTGACATCTGAAAACAGTTTAAACTCTCCCAAATCTTAGCATGAACTCCATGACCTTACTTATAACTAATGCCCCATCCTTCCTGTAAAAGAGCAGTTTGGTTGATGATGGTGTAAGATATGGCCATGGGTTTGGAGGCATGCTTGATAGAGTTAATTAAGTTGTAGTCAGTAATGGACACCTAGAGAGTTCACCTTTCTCAGAACTCATTATTCTAATTTCTTGTCCCACTGATTTGCCAATCAGTCATTGACCATGCATTGCCTATGGCATGTCCTGTCTTGTCAATCTATTAAAAAAAATTACTGTTAGGTTGCTGTGATCTTTGCATTGCCCCCAACCCCCACTCCTGAGAAGAGAAACCTCATCTAGCATGCTTTAACCTCTCTGGAAGCACTTCTGCACTCAGTAGGTGCACACAGATTACAATGCCGGGTGGTGCTTGGATGAATTTAAAATCTGAGTGTTGTCATATTAGGACTATTCCTCTAGACCAAGGTGAGGCAGAGCCTCATCTCTGTGATAGAGGCACAGAGGCCTTTAATGGGAGGTTTGGGGAGAATATGCTATTATAAACTTGGTGAAAAGCTTTGAGGAGAAAGAAATGCAGAGATGATATGGAGAGAAAGGTTTTGAGGACATAATGAAAAATAAATGGATTGAGAATCATTTCGCAACCAAACTTCATAAAAACCACTACTAAAGAGCTAGCCAGAATCTCAGAAAGGCTAACATACAAATCAATTCCAAAAACATAGAAAGGGTCAACGTCAAGTAGTTGATAGAAGACCTTTAATGATGCATTCATTACTATAAAAAATTGATATTTTACAATGAATCATGCCTTTAAAGCAAATATATTACTTTTAGAAAATGTATCTATATAATGTAGTACAAATGATTAAAAATCATTTGATGTGTGGTGGCGCACGCCTTTAATCCCAGCACTCGGGAGGCAGAGACAGGCGGATTTTTGAGTTCAAGGCCAGCCTGGTCTACAAAGTGAGTTCCAGGACAGCCAGGGCTACACAGAGAAACCCTGTCTCAAAAAACCAAAACAAAACAAAACAAAACAAAACAAAACAAAACATTTGATGATCAATTTATATTTTTTCAGGATATACTTTTACTTGTAAAACTCTACAGCTTTGAAGAAAGGACTCTAAAAGACAGATTGATGCCCTCCTCAAAGATATCTACTTCCTAAATCTCAAAAAATCATTAATATATTATATTAAATGACACAGGGAAATTAAGAGTGTAGCTGAGACTCTTTGTTAGTGACTGATTCCAACACAATAGACTTGCCAAGATGATCCCGATAGCCCCATAGTCACCAGCAGTTCCTTAAAAGCAGACAGAGAGGGAGAATTATGGTCAAACTGATGAAATGTGAGAAACAAGGCCAGCCACGGATGGTTTTGAAGATAGAGATGGAAGACCAGGGGCCTAGAAACTCTGGCACTAATGGGAAGTAGGAAGCTAAGAAAAGATTCTCCTATCATGCCATCAGAAGGAACAAAATCTGGTTGACCCCTTCAGTTGAATTAGTGAGACCTGTGTCAGACTTCTGACCTACAGAAAAATGAGACAACCAATTTGTTTACCCAACATTGTTTCATGATACTAAGTGTGGAAACTTTTTACAGTGGCCACAGAAAATTCATATAAGGGGAAAGACTTTCAAAGCCTCCAGACCTCTAAAACTAATATAAATTTTCATTCATGTTTTCAAAACTAAAATCAGAATAAAACTAGGGATTAAAACAAAGAACAAATCAAAAGGACCCACATAAGCTACTACTACTTATTTCCAGAAGAAAAAGACCTAAAAACTCAAACGTGCACATGTAATTTCACTTCTCTACCCTCTACCCTTTTGGGCTGCTGTGTGGCTCTTGGCCTTTCACAGTAAAGTGTCAAATGCCATAAGAAAAATATGATAAAGAACTGCCTTTGAGAAAGAGTGGTGTGCCTTAGACATACCCTGCCCTGGTATGTTGCTTTGGCATTGCCTTGAGTTCTGGTGTAACATTAATTTTAAAGAGCATGATATAATATTTGCTTCAGTTCTCTGATGAGAAGACGTATAGAATATCAAGCAGGTAGACTGTGACAAGGACAAAATTAACTGTTCCCAGGGTGACAGCAAAACGCCAGCTGGTCACACTTCTTCTGATGCAGTGTAGTTGGAATCCATAGAAGAGGAGGATCAGACTCTTCACTATCATTAAATTGCTGAAATTATTTATTCCCTTCCCTTCAATAACTGCTAAAATCCACATTTTACGTATACTGTGTTTAACTGTAAATAAGGAAATCAAGCAAAGGAAACAATCAATCCAGTAAGAGACGGAAAGTCATGAATGCTATATGACCATGACATCGTCCACAAATGGTCACAAGAGAGTTGTAGTTGGTGATATCCAGAATGGACAGGTCTCTCTGAAAAGCATTCTGTTTCTGGTTACCATGACAGGTGCAGGGAGGAGAAGCCAGGTTCCTGGGTTCTCAAGTTCCAGTGTTGATCTCTGAGAACCTAGGTTTTATAGACTAAAAACTAAGGGTCAAAATCAGCAGAAGTAATAGCCGAGTTAACAACAGGTATTAAATCTCAAAGTTGAATCTCAAAGTCAGACAGGCATTTCCTTTTCAATGTCCCTTTAAGCTTTTCTGTAAAGGTCAAGGTAAAAGTCTAAGCTTGGTGCTAGCATTGCTTTGACAGTTCCCTAATACCAGCAAATCTTCCTTTCAATAAAGAGATGCTCAGAGTTTAATTTCAGAGACTCCCAAAGGTAACTAGAATTTAAATATTGCCTTGCCTTTGTTGAATTTGATTTTATATTTATAGCACATAAAACTGGTCTCTTAAGGCATAATATAGTTTATTTAAGGCATAATGCTGTTTATTTGAATAAAAGGAAGTTAATTCAAAAATAAATATAAACAAGGAATCGCTACACAAGTATAAAAAATATACTTTCTACAAGTTAGTACCTAACCAACTTCTGGTTAAAGAACTAATGTGTTAAATTACCCCTCTCCCTAAATAGCGTTCTCTCCCATTCTAACACCCCATTATTACAGCAATTTTTCAGCATATTGTCTATTTTGTTTAAACAGTAAGATAATTCCTGGATTTCTATTAGTAAATTAATGTATACATTTCTTCCTTCACAGCTAAGTAAAGTAGCAAATTTCCCAAAGACAGAAAACACACATGTGTCATCAATGTGTATTCATAATACATGAATTATCAGTTCTCTTACATGTGGACGTTTAAATCATAAATTTAAATCCAAAATTGAGTTAACTGTACCATTTCTCTATTCTTCATTTTTCCAGTCACCCACAGAAATGATGAGCCCTTCTCAGGTCAGACAATCCACATGTAGACAATTGTTAATAATTATGTGTTTCTGAGAAGGTCTTAATTAGTAGCTCTTATTATTATAAAAAGATAAATATGACTTTATAATGAAATAACATGGGGGTTGAGGAGATAGTTCAGAAGCTTAGAACACTTGCTCAGAGGACCTGACTCCATTTCTAGCACCATGTCAAGCAGTTCACAAGGGCCTGTTGCTCCAGTTCCATGGAATCTGATAGCCTCTTCTGTCTTCTAAGGCCGCCTGCACATATGATATACTCTCAGACAAGCAGGAACACACACATACATGTAAATAAAGATAAATTCATCTTTTTAAAAAGAAATTTGGTTTTGGCTTTTATTTGTGCAGATGCATTGGGCCTCATCTGGTAATAGCCTTAAAGTCAGAATCCTGACATTGCAGAGAGCAACACCTGACAAGGTAAATGCTGAGCACACATGTATGCGTGTATATCTGCATATCTCCTCCTCCTCCTCCTCCTCCTCCTCCTCCTCCTCCTCTTCCTCCTCTTCTTCTTCTTCTTCTTCTTCTTCTTCTTCTTCTTCTTCTTCTTCTTCTTCTTCTTCTTCTTCTTCTTCATATAATGTTATTGGTGTTCCATTTTAATGACTTATTCAAACACAATTATTTTCTAAAAGTCTTACCTCAACACATCACAGACTGAAGAAATCTACACCTATCTAATACCATTAATTTAAGAGGATTGAACCTATGCCTACTTGAATCAAAGCAATTTCCTAGTTCATTTTCTAGACACCCACAAAAGTGAGCAAGGGTAAAAGAAATCCATGGATTAAACAAGGTCTTCCAGAGGGTGGGTCTTAGACTAATAATGTCTGTGGTCTCGACAAGATAATTCTGAAAGTGATTTTCCTGAGTTAGCTAAGAACATGGTTTCTATCATCACAAGACTCTCACTATACTGAATTACATTCAACAATCAAAGATGATTTTAAATAATATTTTTAAAAATAGTACATATAGAACATAAGTTAGAAGATAATATTTTTAGGTTTTAAAGTTTAATTTAGATTTTAAAGATAATCATTTATTATATTTTATAGTTAATGTTAGGAATTTCATATACATAGTTGTTTTAAAATTCTTTTCTGCCGGGCGTGGCAGCATATGCCTTTAATCCCAGCACTTGGGAGGGAGGCAGAGGCAGGCAGATTTCTGAGTTTGAAGCCAGCCTGGTCTACAGAGTGAGTTCCAGGACAGCCAGGGCTATACAGAGGAACCCTGTCTCGAAAAATCAAAAAAAGAAAAAAAATTCTTTTCTGAGGCAACTGGTATTCTCCAAATAAAGATAAGGAATATTATTCAAGTTAATAAATTGCCCAATATTACTCAATAAAAATGATAAATTTAAAAATTATATTTCACTCTTCTTTATACAAAGCCCAAGAAATTTCCACTTTGCTATGTGTTAATATTATCATATTAATTAATGTTATATTAACATGATATTATATTGGGCGCAAAAAGTCTTCAAACAGTAGCTTCATTAATATATTATTGAACATCTCACATCGACTTCTTAGCTATTTTGAGCTTAGTATGTTTATTGTATTCATCAAAGGTAATATGACTTCATCAATTTTAGTGACTGAGATGAAAATATTATTAATCTTTAGACATGATAAACGGGGTGTAATGGTAAGAGAAAAAATAATGTGCTGTAGTTTGGTGTTGTGTTATGAAACATCCAGTAGTAGACAAATATTTTTATTTCTGAGCTAACAATGTATCTTTAAGTCAAACCACACATATTGTAGAACTTTATATACAATCTTCATTTTTCTGTTGAAGTGACTTGAGGATCCGGGCCCAATACTGAGCATACATCCTAAAGGTTTGTGTAATTTTCTAGTGATATTCACAAAATGTCTTCAGAGAATGAAATGAAAATTTTCATGTAGCCAACACTACTCCGTATACAGAAATGAAAGGTCCCTTTTGGAGTTTACTTCTACCTTAAAACAAAGTCTCTACCTTAAAAGGAGAGAGACGGACACTACCCCTACTGACTCATGCGAGCTTGTGTCTGAACACTTTGTCTTCAACTGCTAGTCTTGTTTAGAGACTATGGAGCTGTTAGTGTCTGGAACCTAGGACTTGACATTTATAGCTTGGTATTCTTCTTGTCTTATCTCTGCTTCTTTGTGTCTTGTTGCCTTCCGGCCACTGTGGCTGTGCCTTCCCCACCACAGTTGAATGTAATCCTCAAACCTGGTGCTAAAATATGTCCTTTCTGCATTAACTTATTGCTTCTAGGACATTCATTCACAACAGCAAGAAAAGCAATTCCTATATAAAACTGGTACTGAGAAATGGGACATTTCCTATGATAAACTTGACAGGGTGGTTCAATGAAGTATTTATGGGAGGAATGTGGAGGGGTTTACACATGTGGGTTAGAGCAGGGTTTCTTAAACTGACCACTCATGACTTCTTCTCATGCAGGAACAATTTATATGGCCCCAGACAGAGGTAGAGGACAAGTACACCGACCAAAGATTCACTGATGGTAGGTCATAAAGAAGGGTATTTAAAAATACTTTGTTATCCATACACATATTATAGATCATTTTATCATTTAATAAAATTATACAGGTTCATTTACTAGTGAAATGACTGTGCTTACTTCTATATCATCATGAACTGCTGATCACTTGACACAGCCTGATCTAGAACATCTTTGCTGTTTCTTAGATTTAATGGGTATTGTGACTTTATATATCTCAATGTCAAGATGTCACTTTGCATAAAATATGTAGGACAAAATATGAAAGTGTGTTTAGGGCTATTCCAGATGCTATTAGAAATTGTTCTTCAGCGTATATGCCCAGAAGTGGTATTGCTGGATCTTCCAGTAGAACTGTGTCCAATTTTCTGATGAAATGCCAAACTGATTTCCAGAGTGGTTGTACCAGCTTGCAATCCCACCAGCAATGGAGGAGTGTTCCTCTTTCACCACATCCTCTTCAGCATTTGCTGTCACCTGAATTTTTGAGCTTAGCCATTCTCACTGGTGTGATTTGCATTTCCCTGATGATTACGGATATTGAACATTTTTTTTAGTGCTTCTCAGCCATTCAGTATTCTTCAGTTGAGAATTCTTTGTTTAGCACTATACCCCATTTTTAATAGTTATATGGTTTTCTGGAGTCCAACTTCTGGAGTTCTTTATATATATTGGATATTAGCCCCCTATCAGATTTAGGATTGGTAAAGATCTTTTTCCCAATCTGTTGTTTGCCTTTTTGTCTTATTGACAGTGTCCTTTGCCTTACAGAAGCTTTGCAATTTTATGAGGTCCCATTTGTCGATTCTTGATCTTACAGAACAAGCCATTGGTGTTTTGTTCAGGAATTTTTCTCCTGTGCCCATATCTTCGAAGCTCTTCCCAATTTTCTCCTATATAAGTTTCAGTGTCTCTGGTTTTATGTGGAGTTCCTTGATTCACTTAAACTTGAGCTTTGTACAAGGAGATAAGAATGGATCAATTTGCATTCTTCTACGTGCTGCCAGTTGTGCCAGCACCATTTGTTGAAAATGCTGTCTTTTTTTTACTGGATGGTTTTAGCTCTCTTCTTGAAATCACGTGACCATAGGTGTGTGGGTTCATTTCTGGGTCATCAATTCTATTCCATTGATCTACCTGTCTGTAGCTATACCACTCCTGAGCATATACCCAGAGTATGCTCCAACTTGTAATAAGGACACATGCTCCACTATGTTCATAGCAGCCTTATTTATAATAGCCAGAAGCTGGAAAGAACCCAGATGTCCCTCAACAGAGTAATGGATACAGAAAATATGGCACATTTACACAATGGACTACTACTGAGCTATTAAAAACAATGAATTTATGAAATTCTTAGGCAAATGGATGGATCTGGAGAATATCATTCTGAGTGAGGTAACCCAATCACAAAAGAACTCACATGATATGCACTCACTGATAAGTGGATATTAGCCCAGAAACGCAGAATACCCAAGATACAATTTGAAAAACACATGAAACTCAAGAAGAAGGAAGAACAAATTGTGGATACTTCGTTCCTTCTTAGAAGGGGGAACAAAATACCCATGGAAGGAGTTTCACCGACAAATTTCAGATCAGAGTCTGAAGGAAGGACCATCCAAAGACTGCCCCATCTTGGGATCCATCCCATAAACAACCACCAATCCCAGACACTATTGCAGGTGCCAACAAGATTTTGCTGACAGAAGCCTGATATAGCGGTCTCCTGAGAGGCTCTGCCAGTGTATGGCAAATACAGAAGTGGATGCTCACAGTCATCCATTGGACAGAGCACAGGGTTCCCAATGAAGGAGCTAGAGAAAATACCCAAGGAGCTGAAGGGGTCTGTAGCCCTATAGGATGAACAATAATATGAACTAACCAGTAACCCCAGAGCTCCCTGGCACTAAACCACCAATCAAAGCAAACACATGGTGGGACTCCTGTCTCTATCTGCATATGTAGCAGAGGATGGCCAAGTCAGCCATCAGTGGGAGGAGAGGTCCTTGGTCTTGCAAAGATTCTATGCCCCAGTATAGGGAAATGCCATGGCCAGGAAGCAGAAGTAGGTGGGTTGGGGAGCAGGGGAGGGGGAAGGGTATAGGAGATTTTTTGGAGAGGAAACTAGGAAAGGGACAGCATTTGAAATGTAAATAAAGAAAATATCTAATAAAAAATGAAAAGCAAAAAAAAAAAAAAAAAAAAAAAAAAAAAAAAAAAAAAAAAAAAAAAAAAAAAAAAAAAAAAAAAAAAAAAAAAAAAAAA
>LR749635.1:298072-401210 GCA_902729485.2 Mus minutoides | reverse complement strand
TTATAATAGCCAGAAGCTGGAAAGAACCCAGATGTCCCTCAACAGAGGAATGGATACAGAAAATGTGGTACATCTACACAATGGAGTACTATTCTGCTATTAAAAAAATGAATTTATGAAATTCTTGGGCAAATGGATGTATCTGGAGGATATAATCCTTAGTGAGGTAACCCAATCACAAAAGAAGTCATTGGGTATGTACTCACTGATAAATGGATATTAGCCCAGAAACTTAGAATATCCAAGGTACAATTCGTAAAACACAAGAACATCAAGAAGGAAGACCAGCTCTGGGATACTTCATTCCTCCTGTGAAGAGGAAACAAAATACCCATGAAAGGAGTTACAGAGACAAAGTTTAGAGCTAAGATGAAAGGATGGACCATACAGAGACTACCCCACCACGGGGGATCCATCCCATAATCAGTCATTAAACTCAGACACTATGGCATAGGACAGCTAGTGTCTACTTAAGGGACCCTAATATAGCTGTCTCATACAGAAGTGGATGCTCATAATCATCTATAAGAGGGAACACATGGCCCACAATGGAGAAGCTAGAAATAGAACCCCAGGAGCTGAAGGGGTCTGCAACCCTAGAAGAAGATCAACAATATGAACTAACCAGAACCCCCAGAACTCGTGTCTCTAGCTCCATATGTAGCAGAAGATGGCCTAGTCGGTCATCATTGGGAAGAGAGGCCCCTTGGTACTGCAATCTTTATATGCCCCAATACAGGGGAACGCCAGGGCCAAGAAGTGAGAGTGGGTGGACAGGGGAGCAGGGAGGGGGGAGGGGACCTTCGGAATAGCATTTGAAATGTAAATTAAGAAAATATCTAATTAAAAAAATGGGAAAAAAAGCAGCACTACCAATAGCAGAGCAAATGTTCCAACGCACGAGCTTGTGCAGAACGCTGTAGATTCAGGCCACAGAACTCTGTAATCTTGTCCAACAGAAGGCACGAAGGAAGCCCAAGGGTCTGCAAGAGGACTTCCCAAGGTTTTTGTTCCCCTTGTTTGAAGGAGGGATGTGATGGCATCAAAAAGTCTTCACCTAGGCACATCAACTACTTAAATAAATGAAGCACTTGTGGACTTAGGGGAAGAAACTTATAGGCGCCACTCGGACAGTAGACTGTTTCCTTTGCTATTACAGATAAGGATGTAAGAAGGAGTGTGTCCTTCTACCTCCAAATATGAGTTTGTCCAAAAAAAAAAAAAAAGCTGCCTAAAATGTTTACAAAATGTCTGACCCACAGTGGAAGGCCAGGATACAGAGACTGTTCTTTGACAGCATTTGGGAGAATGGATCTGAGAAACAGCAGTAGAACATACATCCAGACTCCGCTCATATCACTCCTGCTAAGGTAAGATTCTCAGGGGAAAGGGGCAGGAAGCCCCTGTCGGCTTCGCTTGCTCGGCTCGCTCACTCAGTTCACAGTTCAAGGCTCCTCTGGACCGTGTTCGTTTGCTCTTTGTATTTGCTTTCTTTAAAATGTCTGAGAAATTTGCTAATGCTTTTACTAGGCGAACACTACAGTAACATAGTTTCATTTGATGTCCTTCCTTCCCAAGCTCACTCCTTTGTCTTTCTACCTTCTTACACAACAAATTACAAGCAATGAATTAAAGTGCCCTCCACTTTATAGTGTTCAGCTTTGGCCAGCTGTGCTGTGCCTGAGTTTCTGAAGTTATCCGCCCAGTCCTTGACTAAAACCTTTTTCTCACTCACTGCCTCGCACTTTATTTCCTCTCTGTACAGATCTGTCTGCTGTGACCCACACCGTCACCTAAGTAAACAACCACACATACATACTCGTTCCTTTAATTCTTCAAACACTGAAACTATACCCCAAGCTCCTCTACCTTCTTGCAGGTTTTATCTAATCTTTATGTCACATCTGTAACTTAAGGAAGAAATTGCTGTTTGGTCCATCATCACTACTTATGGAAGGCATTTCTGTTGTGTACATTACTAATAAAAATTTTTCCAGGATTACAGATGAGACACAAGAAAGCAAAAGAGGCCTGGCTCAGCTCAACTAAAGAAGCTAAGCCAGAGGAATACTTCATTCAACCTCTTCTGGCGGATGTCCTTAGATGCATTTACATCCAACCCTCTAATCAAGAAATCAAGGGTCAAATCAAAATATTTTCAGAAATTGTAATGACTCAGTTCAAGAGGACACACTGCTGATGTGTAGATAATACAATCATCTCATGACAAGGACATAAACCTCTGAACCAGATGGCCTTACAATTGAATTTCTCAAGAAATTTGGGAACTTATTACAGGAACCTATCTGCACTTCCAGGAGGGGAGCATAGTCTTCTACCGGAGTGTGTCGCAGAGATGCCTAAGTGATTGAGTTTTCTGCAAAGCAGATCACCATAGACTATGGCCTCTGCATCTCTATTTCTGGCGATAATAACGTAAAACCTCCCGGAAAGGAAGAAGAAATCAGGTGGCTTTTACAAGGCACTTGGTGAGAGCACTAATGGTCAGTGATGTGGGAGTACCCACAGAACAGGTCAGTGGTATAGGAGTACACACAGAACAGGTCAGTGGTATAGGAGTACCCAGAGAACAGAGAGAAGGAATAGGGAAGAGATGAAAGTCCTTCCAAAGTTAGGTGCCAGGTGCTAGATTGACTAAAATAAGGAAGTTCTTGGCTCTCTTCTCCCTTTTTTGAACATCATCCCCATTTTATCAAGATCCTCTCACCAAGTCCAACTCCTTAGTTTTGGGAGAGGCCAGAAGTGGGCAGCTGAGTCCCTGGAGCTGGGGTTACAGGTGGATCTGACTGCTCTGAGTAGAACTCTGGTCTGCAGAATATGGTCTGCAGGGATTGCGCTTAACTTCTGAGCCATCTCTCCAGCCCTATACCATTGTTTCCTTCAGGTCTCTGGTGATGTCCTGCTAAAAGTTCACCTCACAGAAGAAGGAAAAGGCCTGTGTTGGTCCCTTGGCTTTGGCATCCAGAAACTTAGTCCTAAATGATTAACCAGCACTGGAGCTCAAAAACATCATACTTACCAGTGAGAGGGTTAGATGGTAAGGACACATGCCACCATGCCTGGTGACGGAGTTTAGTCCCTGGAACCTATATGATTAACAGTGAGAGGGAGGGGAGGGAGAGGATGAAGAACAAGAGAGAGAGAGAGAGAGAGAGAGAGAGAGAGAGCGGGGGAAGGAAGGAAGGAAGGAAGGAAGGAAGGAAGGAAGGAAGGAAGGAAGGAAGGAAGGAAGGAAATAAAACCTCATGCTCACATTTAGCCTTGGGTACCATTCACGGCTGCATAAAAATGATATGCTCGCCCACAATGCACAACTCTCAAGTCAACTGTACCTTTTCTGGTTCCTTTGCCATTTCCCAGAATGTTTAGTTTCACATAAACCAGGACTATCTGCAGCAGTAGAGCGTCTGACAGGAACTGACTCCTGGGGCTCTGTGGAGAGGGCTGCAACAAGGNTTTTTTTTTTTTTTTTTTTTTTTTTTTTTTTTTTTTTTTTTTTTTTTTTTTTTTTTTTTTTTTTTTTTTTTTTTTTTTTTTTTTTTTTTTTTTTTTTTCAAGACAGGGTTTCTCTGTATAGCCCTGGCTGTCCTGGAACTCACTTTGTAGACCAGGCTGGCCTCAAATTCAGAAATCTGCCTGCTTCTGCCTCCCGAGTGCTGGGATTAAAGGCGTGCTCCACCAGGCCCAGCAAGAAACACATTGTTACATTGTTATATTGTTATATTGTTACATTGTTACTTCTACAGTGACAACTAAAATCCTCCCAGGCATGATATCCACCAGCTTCCTCAGGTGGGTTGGGAGTGTGTCAATGTGGTTCTTCAAATTGGTGGTTGCATTCCAAAACATTAAAGGAAAAGTCTCCAGGATTGGGAGGTATAAGAGAAGCCCCAGTAATGCAAGGGGCACCTAGTTTGCAACCAGAGACTTGGACTAAATTTTAGGCAGGGCTTGCCTACTGACTTTGAGGACATCACTTAAATGCTCCTGGCCTGCCTCTGTGTCCTCATTTATAGAGTAGAGACAATGGAGATAAAGATTCTGATTTCACAGGGCTGCTGTGAGGATGAAATGAAGTCTGTATGGAACCATGCCTTTCGAACTCTGAAAACCACATTGACTCTTCGTCTTTATCATTGCCTATGAATAAGAAGCAGCCTTTAGCCGGGCAGTGGTGGCACACGCTTTTAATCCCAGCACTTGGGAGGCAGAGGCAAGAGGATTTCTGAGTTCGAGGCCAGCCTGGTCTACAAAGTGAGTTCCAAGACAGCCAGGGCTACACAGAGAAACCCAGTCTCGAAAAACCAAAGAAGAAGAAGAAGAAGAAGAAGAAGAAGAAGAAGAAGAAGGAGGAGGAGGAGGAGGAGGAGGAGGAGGAGGAGGAGGAGGAGGAGAAGGAGAAGAAGCAGCAGCAGCTGCCTTTAGGCAAGCATTTCTACAGACTCTGAACAGATGCTGGATTTTTGCAGCATGCTACAGATGCTTGAAGTATCTGCCTTACCTGCTCTGGTTTTGTCCCTTTGGTGAAGTAACGCTATCAAAATTAATTATTAAATGGATGAGTAAGCACATCCTGGATAATAAAAATGAATTAAAAATAAAATCAAAAGGTTATTACTCTTTCTCTCACCACCACTGTGTGTGCATGGGTTCAGCGGGGTGTGTGTGTGTGTGAGTGTGTGTGTGTGTGTGTGTGTGTGTGTGTGTGTGTGTTTCAGTGTAGGCTCACTCCTGCCTTGTTTGTGAGAGGAGGTCTTGTTCACTGCTACATGCCCAGCCTAGCTGGCTTTTGTGCAAGCCTTCAGGGTTTCTCCTCTCTCTGCTTCACATCCTGTCATAGACCATTGGAATTACAGAGGAATGCTGTACCTCCAGCTTTCTGTGTGTTCTGGAGATCTAGACATAGGCCCTTACCCTGTGGAGCTGTATTCCTAGTTCATGACTTACTTTTAAATATGGAAACTCATAAAAATCAATTCAGCAGCATCCTTACACATCCTTCAGGAAGAAATATTCACTCTAGAAGCAGAAATTGGGCTCTTACCCTTAGAATAGACTTGAAACATCAGTTTAAGCATGTGTGAATCCATCCAATGAAAGCAATTACAGCAATTTGTTAATGAGTAGGCGTGACTATTTTATACACAATGCAGCAGTGTATTTTTCCCCTTTGGATCCTCCTAGCCTTTTATGTTATTTTCTAATTACCTATTTATTTTCTCTTAACCCCCAACTTGATTGTTAAGAACCAACAGGGAAAGCAGGTATTTTCATGTAAATCCAGACTTCCAATATGTGTCAAAGGTACAGGAAAGCGGTCTCTGTCATTTAAAGTCTTTTCCCACAACCTGTGTACTGCTTTCTTTTTCTAAGTCTAATCCTTTCTTTAGAGGTCAAAGTCAATGCTGTCCACTTAAGGAAACCCCATGACCTATCTATGAGCTTGAATGATCCTGAAGCTCACAAGGAAAGCATCGCTTCAGGTTGGAAGACTTGCTTTACATCCCAACAATATGGCTGCCGAACAGGACCTGAGCAATGGTAATGCAATGGCAGGCTCCCAAAGAAGGGGAAAATCTCTCATCACCCAAGCCATATGTATATATGCAACACTTAATGGCATTTATGCATATATGTAATGATAACAAAGAAAAAGAGACTGTGAATTTGAGAGTAAATGAGGGGGTACAGAGAAAAGACAAGAGGGAAGAAAAAAATGTTATTATATTTTAATTCAATATATAGCTAATAAAAATTTTAAAGATAGTGAAATTCCAAGTCAGAAGGCTATATACATAGCAAGCATTCAATGAGTACAAAGAGTAGAGCAATTAGAGAATTGTTTTAATCCTCTCCTGCTGATTTAGTTCTTGGCACATGGTTTGCTCCTAATAAATACTGTGGAGTGAATTGTATTGGTTAATCAGCTCAGAGCTAAATGACTGTTTGCAGAATGAATAGCCTTTAAAAGCTTACCTCCCACATCATTATCGTCACCTTGGCACCTCCTCTGACATCTGGACCATATCTCCAACTGCCCCCTGGACGCTTCCACTCAGGTGTTCCACAGAAAGAGAGGGGTGCGCTAGTGAATTAGAACGGGTGAAAACAGGTAATTGAATAAGGAGGTTTGAGGGGTCTCAGTGGGCTCACAAATTGCATGTTGCCGTGTGTAAGTCCACACCATTCTGCCCTCAGAAAATTATGGACACAGCATTCAGGATCTCCCTCGTTTTAAAAGCCATGACAGCTGCATAGGCAAAAATGCAAACTAGAACATTAATTGTGATTTTATCTTTTTACGGTTAGTATTCATTGCGTTTCTTGGAAGCTGCTGTTTTACCATTAGATCTTCACGGCACCTGTGCTGCTGTTAGTTTGAATTCCTGAAGGCTTGCACACAGCCAGCTAGCTTGGGTATGTAGCAGTGAACAAGCTGGGGTTCTGCATTGCTCAGTGTGCACTGTTACTATGTTTCCCTTCATCCCGTTACTAGTTCTTTTCATCCAGGATCTCTCACAGTGTTAAGATTTTTTTCCTCTTGTGAGTATAGATCTCGTCCAATGTATCCAACAGCCTCATGGTTCACAAGGACCACTTCTACTGTTTTTTTTTTTTTTTAAAGAAATCCATAAAGACTGCTTAAATGCATTCTTCTTGACATTTTAGAAATGAATTTGTATGTCATTGTCTGTGTGCACACATGCATACACACACACACACACACACACATTCTTGTATAGCCTTGCACATACATGTATGTGTGAGGAGGCCAGAGGTTGATCTCAGATGTGTCTTTCTCTATTACTCTCCATTTTATTTACTGATGCACGGTGTCTTACTCAAGGTTTCTATTGCTACAATGAAACACCATGACTGAGAAGCAAGTCGGGGAGGAAAGGTTTATTCAGCTTACACTTCCACACTAATGTTGATCACCAAAGGAAGTCAGGACAGGAACTCACACAGGGTGGGAACCTGAAAGCAGAAGCTGATGCAGAGGCCATGAAGGGGTGCTACTTACTGGCTTACTTCCCCTGGCTTGCTCAGCTTGCTTTCTTTTTTTTTTTTTTGGTTTTTTGAGACAGGGTTTCTCTGTGTAGCCCTAGCTGTCCTGGAACTTACTCTGTAGACCAGGCTGGCCTCGAACTCAGAAATCCGCCTGCCTCTGCCTCCCGAGTGCTGGGATTAAAGGCGTGCGCCACCACGCTCGGCTCAGCTTGCTTTCTTACAGAACCCAGGACTACCAGCTCAGGAATGACATTACCCACTGGGCTGGGCCTTCCCTCCATTGATCACTAACAGTTCATACTGCATCTATGGCTTCAGAGAGTGGTGTGTTTTAGAGCCACATACTCTAATCTTCAGAGTAGAGATAGATTATAGGCTGAAGAACTGGAGTCTACAATCAATGCAAAACAAACCTGAGAAAAGGAAGCCGCCATCCCTTCCTCTGCCTCTCTTCCAAATGCTTATGCAAATAAGAAGTAACCACAAGGACAGCCTTTCAGGAAAAAGAAATTCCTCCTAGACCTAGAGTGGATGCTTTAGGTCTACACTACTCTACCTCCCATCCTTGGAACCATGGTAGGCAGCTCCCAGTTTCTGTGGCTGTCCCTGCCCTGCTGTGCAGAACTTAGCTGTTCTCTAGACTCTCCTTTCTGAAGCTTGGGGACACCATATTTTCTAATGTATTATACAGCCTTGTGACATTGTGGTGCTGGCTGTTACCATAGCTGCTCTCAGCAATCACGGTAGGCGCCCACTACCACAACCTGCAAAAGAAAAGAGTCCTACGTGGCCCTCTGGCATACAAGGCAGAATTCATAAAATTGGTACAATTATACTAATTTGAAGTATCTGAAGATATGAGTTTAAAAATAAAACCAGTACCTAGTAGAAAAAATAGTTAGGGACAGATGGAAGAATAAAAGCCATTTATATTTACAAAATATGTTTGTATCAAACTATAGAGGAACAATTCCTTATGTGAGTTCAGCAGATATTCTAGCAGAGGATCAAATAATTCCTCCTTTTCAACCAATCCAGAGAAGAATATGGATATTAAATATCCATCTGTTTTAAGTGGTTGGACATTTGAAATCCTTTCATCAAAGACTGTGAAATGGTAGGCACCAAGCAAGATGTTGAACTAGCCTGGGTTCTATGTGAACTCTCCATGTGATGTTAAACATGCCCTTTGTCCTTCTTTTCCAGTCCTTTGTCAAGTCTGCTATGGTGGTGTTCCTCCAACTCCACCAAACAAGCTGGAAAGAAATTGCCCCATGCACCCAGCTTTAAGATCCTCCTTTTATTTCCTCTAACCCATCTCTTATTGGATATTTCTTAATTTGGGGCTTATTTTCCAGGCCATCACTTCAATTCTCAAATGATTTACAATCTTTGGAATTCTCATTTAGAAAGCGGTCAGGTCTATTAATCACCAATGGTGTGTCTTCACTTTATCTCTGCTTCGTATAGCCTCAAAATGGAGCTAGTCAACTTAATATTCACTACATCTATTCTTACCCAAAATGCATTTACATTTTTACTAATGTTTGAACAAGTCTGTCTATGAGAACCAGAGAGACAGTAGCCAGAGTCTGAGGAGGGGGCATGCACCTGTGCTCACCCATTAAGGTAGAGAAGAACTTTGGAGATTCCCCTCCATTACTCTCTGCCTTCTTCCTTTGAGGCAAAATCTCTGACTGAGTCTAGAACTCAAATTTTTCAGCTAGGCTGGCAGCCAGCAAGGCCCAGAATCCTCTTGGAGAGATGGCTCAGTGCTTACAAGCACTTTCTAAAGCCTTGTTTGGCCACTACCAGCTGTGACTCCAGCTCCAGGAGAGCTGATGCCTGGCCTCCAAAAGCACCTGCTCCCAACACACACACACACACACACACACACACACACACACACACACACACACACACGCACGCACACAGTTTAAATTTTAAAAAAATTTAAAAGAGCCAGGAATCCCCCTGCCTCTGCAATCCCCTATACTGCAGTTCCACCTGGTACAGAGGTTATAGGAATGTGAAGACTGTGCTCTGCGTCTCCCAGTTCCTCTCTTAATGTTTGAACAGCAGGAACCTTTAATCACTAGACATCTCTCCAGCCCTGCTTGAATCTTTATAGCATGTTATAGATTTGCATTTTCTTTTGAAAAAAACGGATTTCCCTTCTGAATCAGTGTCTCTCTCTCTCTCTCTCTCTCTCTCTCTCTCTCTCTCTCTCACACACACACACACACACACACACACACACATAAAGATACATGACTATTACCCTTAAAATATTAAAGATGGTTGGGAGTTGTAAAGCATTTTTTCTAGTATCTATAAAGTCACAGATTCAGACTATAGTAATATAAGCAGAAAATTAATGATTTAGTTAACTAAAAAGACTTTTGGACATCACACTGATCCTACTGAGATCCAATACTTTAGGAACAAAATCGAGAAACCTGCTAATCTGCCCAGCAAGAGGTGATGCTAAAGAGCTTGAGCAAAGGAACTAGAGGTACTGGAAAATGTCTAAGAAACTAAATGAAGCTGAAAAGACTCTTCAATGCTTAAAAGCATTATATGTTCTTGCAGAGGACTTAGGCTTTGTTCCTAGTGCCCACAATTGCTGGTGATCCCAGTTTCATGGGATCCGATGCCCTCCTCGGGCATCTGTGAGCTCCTACACAAACATGATACACATAAACTCACACAGACAAACACATGTACACATAACACAACATAAATAAATCTTCCTTTAAAAAGCAAATTAAATAATACTCTTGTAGAAGAAGGAGTAGAGGAGTCAAGTAGTGTCTACATATTAAAGTATAAGTTATATTGTGGTGAAGACTAACCTTCATAGCCCAGGTGGGGGAGGGGACTTCATTTTTGTTCCATCTATATGTCCAGCATATATTTGTGATATTTCCTTTTGATATTTATCATTGATAGATCTAGCTAGCTAGCTATGTCTATGTCTATATTTTTATACAGATGCAGATAATATACACATACACATATGCATCGTTGATAGTTCTGGAAGTTTCAGGCCATGACCACCTATCTTCATTGTTTTGGGCCTATGGTGAGGCATAGCATCATAGCACCAACCATGTGGCAGACCCAAGCTGCTCACCTCACAGAAGGCAGAAGGCAGAGGAGAGGCATGTTTCTGATGAGGCAACTCAGTGGTAAACCTCTAGTGATCTACCTTTCTTCCACTAGGCTCTACCTCCTGGAGACCCCACCTCCTCCCAATAGGCGCACAGGCTGGGGACCAAGCCTATAACATATGAATCTTTGCAGGATACTTCAGAGCTCTGCTGTGACACACTGGTGGTTGGTGTGGGAGAAATAGCAAGTCAACTGCTCCTTACTACCCCACTAGAGCTTGGGTGATGAGCACTCTACTATCTGTAGTTCTCCAGGGTGAAGTAGAGTCAGCGAAAGAGCGGTGGAGAATTTCCACTAGTAGAAGAATGTTCTGGGTAGAAGATATATTTTACTGACACCCACAGCTCTTTGGCCAATCCTTGTCTTGAGATCCCATGAGACTGTGAAATAGAGTAAACAGTGTAGCCCTCTCATAAACCCAATAGATGAAAAGAACTCACTCTGAGTAACTGATGAGTATCTATTTCCACCACAGGAGAACATCATTGTGTTTCAAAGACCAAGCTTGAGGGACAGAAAAGTTAGTTCTTTTCACAGCCCACACCCTACTATGCACCTCTCTTCACCCTATCCACCAATTTTAAGTAGATGGTCTTAAATTTCTAGTCCTTTTAATAGTTTAAGCTCTGGCAATCACAGAGAACAGACAGTATTAGAATCTAAATGTCATCATTTTATTTGTGAAGCAGACTGCTTAATAGATAAAGAGGGAAACGAGATGAATTTTCAGCTTAATTAATCATCAGTAGAATGTAATACATATATGTGTGCTGCCTACATCAGTGAACTGTCTGAGGAGTTCAGTCAACTGTCACTTGAGCATCTACTATGCTTCTCCAGTGGATGCTAGGTTCTTTCTGATGGCATCAACAGTATCCGTTCAGCTAGGCTCACCCAATCCCCCTCCTCTTAGTATTTACTCTTCTTGGCATTTGGGGGCATACCTCCTTGGATACCTGATCCTAGATATCTAGAGCCATATCTCCAATTGGACGCAGATGGACTCACTGCCTGGTGTTTCAAAAGCATCAGCCAGCATTGTCGTATCTGCAACTTGGAGACATGTTTGAGGACATAATCAGAAATAGATTTGCACAGAAAGAAAAGGAAAGAAAAGATAAAGGAGATGTGGGTGTATTTGTGACACTGACCCCTGGAAGGACTTCTGAGATACATGGCAGGGCACAGCTTAGATGATGAAACATGCTGAAAGTGGGTGAATTCTATTTTCATTGGCATAAGGTCCAGAGAGAGCTAGTGTGTGTTCAAATGGTGGCAGACCAGTCTTTGCTTCTTCGGATCTATGTATTTTGGGGAAAGATGAAAAATATTACTCATTTTTCCAAAGATTACTGCAAGTACCAGAATTTCTTAATATATCTGGTTATAGCTACAGTTCCTTTCCTGTGAGCACAGATGCATCCCTCTTTGTCAGAAGGAGTTAGCTGTTCAATCTGAACTTGTTTCCCAGCCTTCAGAACCCCACACTTTCAATTATTTCCTCTAATGGCTTTTGATGGAAAAAAATGACATAAGCTTCACCCTTGCTGCATCAGTAGCACAAAAATCACCAACATAATTTTATACCAAGCAAACAGTTCTATCTACAAACTCTATTACTGCTATCCTGAAAGTCACCTCTAGGTGCAAAGTTGTAGCTTTTTCCCATTCTATTTCCCTTCGTTGTATTACCTCTCATTAGCCACACAAGTTTTTGACATTTGAGTTCTAGTGCATTTCATGCCAAAGTCAAGCCTGACTATTGTACTGTCCTTGAGCCCATGGCAAAAAAAGACTGCTTCAGCTGTATCAGGGTCAATATCTTTCCTCTGTGCGATGGTTTGTATATTCTTGGACCAGGGAGTGGCACCATTTGCAGGTGTGGCCTTGTTGGAATAGGTGTGACCTGGTTGGAGTAGGTGTGTCACTGTGGGTGTGGGCTTAATACTCTCACCCTAGGTGCCTGGAAGTCTGTCTTCAACTAGCAGCCTTTGGATGAAGACGTAGAACTCTCAACTCTGCCTGTGCCATGTCAGCCTGGATGCTGCCACACTCCCACCTTGATGATAATAGACTGAACCTCTGAACCTGTAAGCCAGCCCCAATTAAATGTTGTTTTTTATAAGACTTTCCTTGGTCATGGTGTCTGTTCACAGCAGTAAAATCCTAACTAAGACACCATGTGTCCCCTTCCAATTAAGTTCAGCCATGCACACCCTCCTGCCTGTCTACATAACTCTGTAGTGAGGCCCTGGTAAATTTAGACTAAGAAACATGAAACACATTCTGTGAGTCCTATTACGTTGGAAATCATGTGTCTTCTTTCCTTTCTAATATGCCTGGTGCCTGTGTTTCATTATTAGAGATTGGTACTTAAGTGAAAATGGAGAAAAAATAAACTAAAGCATTTGTATTGATTTCTTTTGATCCGTGTTCTCAATCAAAGTGTAGGTCCAACCCTTGCCGTTTTCAATATGCCTTTTAGCCGTTTGTCTCCTCTATTCCTGGTCCATGAGTCCAGGCTCCTCACTCCCTACCTCTATTAAAAAGATATTTCCGACTCTGTGTACTTCTATAAACTGAAAAGTCAGCAAAGGCTTCTCCCATATTTTCATTTACTCTTGAATTACATTTAGACATGAGATAAACCTTATTATGACTTTGACCTGAAAATATCACAGGACCTGAAAATAAATTTTTTAAGTTCTGTTTGTTCTGATGGCTATATTGGTTCCAATTGAAACAGCTAAATTTAATTTTTTTCCAGAGGAAAACAACATATTTTCACCAATTTTTATTCTTAAGTCCGCCAGAAGTATTAAATCGATTTTTAAGGGAGAGAAACCACCAAATACATCAGCAACAAACAAGTGCCTTGCTGAATCACAAACACCTTCCTTGTACTTGCTCCTTGGCTGCTGGGAAAGGGAACCTTGAAGAAAATCAGAGAGCATTAGAGCTGAACAAGACCCAGAAACACACAGAGCAGCTTCAGCAGACACACAAGGAAGCTGGGGTTCCTAAGGATGGGGGTCTTCAACTACCAGGAAAATGCCAAGGAAGCAGATGGTGAGATTCAGCACCCACCTGAGCCAGTCACATTTGCCCACAGCTCATTCCACAATCGCCATCGGTAATGGTGACTTGGGGGAGGGGAGCCCCTAGAATCAACTTCATTTTAATGGCAAAAATCCTAATGCATAACAGGATGTTGGAATAACTTCCAATCACACAATGGCAGGACCAGATCTGACTCTAGATCCATTGCCTTCCCTCTAGTCTATGGGCTTTCTGGTTCTCAAACCAGCAGGAAAAAAAAATCCCTCTTCTACCTCCTTCCATTGAAATTAGCTGAAAGAATGTAATTTTAATCTTTATTTCTTTTCATGAGCCATCAAGGTGGCTCAGCAGGCAAAGGGCTTGCCACGCAAATCTAGTGATCTGAATTTCATTTGCAGAATTCACAGTGGATGAAGGGAACTGACTCCTCAAAGTTGTCCCCTGGCCTCCACACAAAGCCATGCCACTTGCTTGAGCACACACACACACACACACACACACACACACACACACACACACATGTGTGTCCATACATGCATGCATACACAAGCATATACCAATACTCATTAACTAATTAAAGGTTACATTTTAAATCATTATTTCATACTAGTACTAAGAGTTCTTAGTACTTATACTAAGAGTATTAAGTACTACTAGTACTTGTGTTTTGTACTCACAGTCTCACAGTCATGTAGTAGTCTTCTTGATACACAAGATCACAGCATGCTTAATTCAGAAGCCAGTCAATCTGAGACTCTCTATGTCTTGATGTATCAAGATATTTTTAAGATTGGTAAAATATACGTATACATACACACACACACACACACACACACACACACAAAACAATGTGACTTTTCTAATTTTCTTGTTTTAAAATTATAATTGTCGTGGTCTGCCAGAGCTGATAAAAGAAGAAAAAAACCTTTAAGTAATTTATATATCAAAGAATTCATTTCATACAGGTCTAGAGGCTGGATAGTCCAAGATCAAAGCTACAGCAGGTTGAGTTTCTGACTAGACTTGCTCTCTCCACCTCCAATATGGTGCCCAGTGCTGTGTCCTCACAAGGTAAAGGGTAGAAAGGGAAATGGGTGTGACTGCTTCCTCCCTTCCTTGAAGGCGCTGATCTTTTCCATAAGGCCAGGGCTCTCATGGTTGATCCCCTCCCCTCAAGGATCTGTTTCTTGATATTGTTGCACATGATGATGTAAGTTTCAACATGGGTTTGAGAGGGGACATGGACACTAAAACTCTAGCAGTAATTGCTTTTCATTAAAAATATCGTTTCCATGTCCAGAAGTTATTTTATGTGTATGAATGCTGTTCCTGCATGTATGTCTGTGTACCACATGCATGCCTGACGCCTGGGAGCCCAGAAGCCACAAGTTGGTGGTGTCAGACCCCCTGGAACTGGAGTTATGATTGGTACTGAGCATGGAACTTGAGTCCTCTGGAAGTGCAGCCAGTACACTTAACTGGCGGTCCCCCTGCCTCATGAGTATCCTTTTAAATGAATTAATATGTGTTTTAATTTCCCACATAGCAGAAATTAATAGATCCAAAAACTATAATCTACAATTCTTTGGAATCTTTTTAAATTTTTTTTTTTACTAAAAATAGATCTTTCCATACAATTCATTCTCATTGCCATTTCTTCTCCTCCAATACTCCCAGTTCTTCTCCACTTCTCTTCCACCCAAATCCACACACCCTTTCTTCCTCTCTTCCATTTTTAGTGCAAATGGATTCTGTGAAGAAAAACTTTGAGTACCTACTATTAACTGCATCTCTGCCACAGTGTGGCATTTCTCTCCCTCTGACCCCAGCTAGTACCAGCAGGACACACGGGATTCAGTCTAAGTACCAAAGGTTTTTTAAGAAACAATAAACATGAAAAAAATCCAGGCTGTAACTACACTTGCTACTTTCCCATACGTATAGAATGGTGGTTGGAGGGGAACCCCTTTTTAAGGAAGTCCTTGGGATTTCTAGACATATAGCTTATACAATGGTAATATCCTTAAAACCAAGAAAAGATTATGGAGCAGGGTGGGCAACGGCAAAAAAAAAAAAAAAAAAAAAAAAAAAAATTGCTTGGTGGTTAAGAGTTACTAACTGCTCTTCCAAAGGACCTAGATTCAATTTCCAGCCCCTACATAGTGGCTCACAACCATCTTTAACTCCAGTGCCAGGAGATCCAATGTTACCATCTGGCTTCCACAAGCACCAGGCATGCATGTGGTACACAAATATATGTGCAGGGAAAACAACCGTACTCATAAAATATCTATTTTAATTCCAGGTTTAAAATTCTTGGATACTAAGATTTTTGTGACTATTGGTGACTGTGGGGTAACTACAGAGTTGTATGACAGTTGTTTCAGCAAATTAATCATCTTAAAACTGACAAAGCAACAGTCTGTTTTCTCCCCTCACATGTTGCCCCAGTACATATTTTAAATCCCATTCTTCGACTGGAATGCCCAGGCTATCTTCCTGACTCCTGCTTTTGATAGGAGCAATCTAACTATAGATCAAAAGCCCTCTCCATCCTTCTAAGTGCTGGGCCCTGCTTTTTCCAGAATTAGGTACACTGATACAGGCCAGGCAAAGAGTCATGAAGTTCACCCAGAAACTCTTACAACTTGACAAGAAGCAGGATTAGCCTGTTCTTAGATGGATTTGGTTGGGCTTCTTACATCCTTCTGACTGTGTGGAGAATGCCTTTAGCTTCCCACACAATCTCATTATTCATTTACAAAGTCGTAAATTCTCATCACTATTTTTGGGATTAGGTACCAATTCTGTACTCCTATTTTCCTAGCAACTTTCATAATACACCAAGCTCATCAAAATTGCAGGAAGGTATCTGGAAAAGGTAAATAATAGCTGGGGCCATATTGTTTAGGGTGTGCCAGGTCATGTTACGCTGTCACACATGTGTGGTCTTATTACCCCCAGATGTCCCGTAAGGCAACTGTGTCTACTGTTCTCCCTTCGCAACAGACAAACAGCAGCTTAGGCAGAGAAGCAGCTTGCTCAGACTGGTGGTAGAGCCAGGGGGATTCTCTGCAGTGCAGAGACAAAGTTAATGTTCAACAACAGTTAGTGCTTCTAATGCATGTCATCAGAAAGTAACCATTGTGAAAGGGACAATCTGATGACGTCAGGGGTGAAATGTAGCCCTGCTGAGTGATAGTCCCTATTCCTGGAAACTTTGCAAAGGTCACCACTGATAAGACTGATTGCATTTTCTCCTGAGTGGATTTTTGTGTTTCTGCCCATCTCTCACTGGTACTACTATATATTTCTTGATTAGAACAGCACCAGACACTGTAATATCACTTTAAGTTCCACTCGGTGCTCCCTCCTTGGCCTAAATTCAATGGAAGAATGATTTACTTCCACATGCAGTGTGTGCTCCTGTATATCAATGCCACCCTTACCCGCTCCCAGAAAGATTTAGTAGACACTATATATTAGAATAGCAATTATCACATAATGTCAGAACATTAAGCATTTTACATTTCCCAAATGATACATGAATAATTTGAGCCCTCTGTGTACACAGCCCTAATAAATCAAACATTTAATTTTCAAACACTTTTGAAAGCTATAAACGCATCTCTTAACTTTAAAATGGTCCACAGACTTTGCCTTGGAGCCTGATTTATCTCTCCATAGGTACATGATTAATTCCTGGTCCACAAACATGTGTGCAAATACCTTAAATTTTTAATAATTTAGATTTATTTTAAATCATTCTCTAATATCAGAAAACACCAAACATTATTGAAGCACTCAAATATGTATTATCACAACAAAAGGAATAAGCTTTCCAGGCAAAAGGGAATTGGGACAACTGTGTAGTTAACTGGATAAAATTCAGTAATGACAATTGGCAATGAATTTCATTTCACCGACATGGAGTGTATGAAAAACATACAAAATACATTGTTTTTTAATAAAAGTTGTTCACATTGCCAACTTTAAAGAATGTATGAGTGAGTTTCATTGTTTGATATTGTCCTGGTTTGCTTCTCTGTTGTTGTGATAAAACACTAATCAAAAGCAACTTGGAGAAGAAAGTGTTTGTCTTTCAGATTCCATCATCCAGAGAAGTCAGGGCAGCCACTCAAAGCAGGAACTGAAGCAGAGATGATAGCAAAATGCGATTTACTGGCTTCCCTCTTCTACCACCTTCAGCTTTCTTACACAGCCCAGACTATCTGCCTAGGGATGGCACTGCCCACAGTGTGCTAGGTCCTCAACTGTGATTAGAAATTAAGAAAACAACTCACAGACATGGCCACAGGTCACTGTGATGAAGGCAACTCCTCACCTGAGGTTCCCTTTCCTCAGCTCTCAAGTTGACAATCAAGATAATCCACCACAGATGCTGAGGAAAGCTATATAGACTGAAGGGTTTACTATTTTTCTCATACTTCATAGAAAAATATCTATCAGTGAGCTTGATCTGAGCGTTGACACCACAATGCTGGGCTTTAAACGTCTCCAAATGACACATCTCCAAATGTCCAGTTAGGAATCATACTAACAAAGTAACAAGAAAGTTTTCTTCCAATAATTTCTATCTTGCGACCAAATGTCATAGATTAATCAACACATTTTTTTTGAGCAAAGAAAGTGAAAGACATCATGGAAATTCCTATGTTCCAAATAGTGACACTTGGATATGGGTGTTGTTTTATGCAAAGTTCCTCCCAGGTGGGTAAATCACAGTCAAGAACTAGGTAGGACTTACCAGTGTAGATACAACAACACCTTTATTTTTTATTTTATTTTTTGAGACAAGTTCTTTTGCTGAGGTCCAGCAGCCTTGAACCTGTTGGCGTTAAGCCTGAGCTGAGTGTGTGTCTATGACTGTGTGAGTGCTGAGGTAAGCTGTGAGGGCCAGGCTTTTGTTTTATGTTGCTGTTGTTAAATGTTGAGTAGTAACTGGTTCTTTCCTGTAAAACGGTGAAACAGAAACAGTCCCAGGTAGCAGTTAGAGAAGACTTTAACTACAATAGTTAAATATCATCTGTAAACTTTTATGCTCAAATAAAAATCACATCACAACTATCAAAGAAAACATCTCACATCTACTTCAATAGTCCAAACTTAAATGATATAAATGAAATAAGATCAGATTTCACAACATAGTAAGTGTGCTCCAAATGAGGAGATTTCAGAACTAGTCTGGACAAGAAAGTGCTGGCTTCCAGGAGCTCTAGTAATCCCTCAGTCAGACTTGATTAAACTTGAAGGAAAATTTACATAAAAGTCTCTAAAGCTTTCAAAAAAGATTTAAAATCTTTTGCCTGGCACAGAATATCACTTTCTACGTTAGCAAATGGAGTTATTTGGAGTAACCAGTGACCACATAGGAAGAAGGCACCTCTATGACTCTGAGCCATCACATCTTGTGTGATGTGATGGGACCACTCAGGTTGGCCCACAGCTGCTAACTTGCTAACTTTTACTACTGACTTCTCTAAAAAACAAAAAAGAAAAAAACAAAAGAAAAAAAAAAACCTTGGTAAGCATTTATGACACCCCAACTATGAAATAGGAGCAGTGATTAAGTGCAAGACACCATGCAGAATCTCACCCCAAAGATGTAAGGAAGCAAAAGATGTAGTTGCTTATCTCAAGGATCTTAAAATATAAACTGGAGAAGCAAGAACAAAAAGTCAAAATTGGAATGCACTGTCGATAGCAGCTGAGTTCAGCCACTGAACGTGTCTCAAAGCTATACACAGTATCAAGTCAGTGGGATGGACGGTGCAGCAGTCAGGAATACAGAGACCACAGGAAGCATTCAACAGGGGATTTAATGTGAAGAATCAGGGTTGGAGAGGGATGAGAGCACACACAGGGATGCTGGTATAACACCAACATAATGGCAGCAAGAAATAGCAATGGAAATAGCCTATGTGTCTAATATACACCATAGGAAATAACTATATACTAATATACTATGTCTAATATACACCATAGGAAATAACTCGGCAGAAGAGCAAGAAGGAAGATGGATGTGATTTTGAAAGGAATAGAAGGAAAGAAAGAGGAAGGGACCCGCAAAGCCTATTTGAGTAACAAAAATGAACCATTTGGCCAAAGCTAATATTTATACATAATATCATTAGATATTTAGGTTTTCTCTAAAATTTGAGCTATGAATTTGTCTTTTGACATCAACGAACCTACAAAAAAACCTAGTCAGTGCTTATTATGAGATTATTAGACTCTGTTAAATATTAGCAATAAGGGGCCAACAAGATGGCTAAATGGGTAAAGGCACTTGCTTTCAAGGCTGGCAAGCTTAATTCAATTCCAAGAACCCACTCGGTAGAAAGAAAAAACATCCATACACAAGCTGTCCTGTGACTCGCCCGCGCGCACACACACACATACACACACACACATTAAACACATGCACAATAAATGTAACAAATAGAAAGAAGACAGTATAAGATGCTTATAATCTCAATAACAGAAAGATATGCCCAGATGAGAATAAATATACTGCTTGGAACAGTACAGGCTCAAAATGTGACATTTTCCAGTAATGGCTATAACAATATTTCCCACCTTCAGGTTTTTATCCGTTATGACACATCGTCATCAGGAGCCGGAAATTTACTTGGGCCTGGTTACTGCTTTGACCCATGGAACTGTTCACAAGTTCCATTGTTTTAGGCAGCCCTGAGCTGGGCTGTGAGCTTCTGCTTCTTGAATTTTGAACACCAAGTTACCATGTAAGAGCAGTGGCCCTGTATAAAGCCCAAGTTGCGCTGGCAAAAACCTGAAGGATGAGGCAGCTAGAAAACAAAACAAAACAAAACAAAACAAAACATGTTACAGAGCACCAAAAAAAAAAAAAAAATCAGGCATGTGTATCTGGGAATTAGGCATGCGCAACCTGGAACCAGGCATGGGCATCTGGAAATAAGACATTTTCTCAGCTAGCCCCAAGTTATGTCTCGTTGTTTAGAGATAAGTCCAATTTGAAATTGCCCTGACCTACCAAATCACGAATGAAGTAAAATGCACATTTTAAGACCCTAAATGCTGCGGTTATTTCTTTCACAGAAATAAGAAGCTGGACGGTGACTGTGTGCTCAGTAATGGAGACAGTGATTACATGGCCATTGCCAGATATAAGCATCTTTGTTTGTAACACGGAAAATATTAAATTCTCCCTTTTCAACAGAAGTCTTTGTCTAAAATAGCACACAAAGGACTGTAATAACTAACCAAGATGTACTGGTTGACAAAGATGTATTCTGTTGAAGGCTGAAATAACATGACCCCAGGTTCAAACTGACGGGAGAAGGCTTCTGTCTGATGGGAAAGACACTCACGGGGAATTGTGTGGTTTTCTTTCTAGCTCTTTGATCAGCATGCATTGGAAACAGCGTCGAAGCAGAGAATTCAGCGGGGATCTACTACTGATCATGGTCTCATGAAGGCCATGTTTCAGTTTTTCTCAGTTTAAACAACGTGAGCAGGGCGTTTGTACCATTTGCAGCTATCACAGAGAGGAATTGTGCCCGAGGCATCCCCTTGGAAGGGCTTTGACTGCAAGCTGCCCTACAGTCCTGGAACACGCAACAAGCCCCAGAGGAGGTGGATGCCAAGAAAAGGCTCTGCAGAAACTGGAGAAAATCTCTTCAGTCCTCAGAGGATCACAGTTGAAGGGAACTTGGTGATGATCCTAAGGGCAGTCTGTTGCCTCATTATCTGGTGTACATTGTAGCTCTTTAGGAAGTACTATACATCGGGCTTAATTCCACCATTCTAGAATCAAGTGGATTCAATTTGAATCCAGGTCCTCCACATGCTAACTTGAGACCCTGGACATACTGCCTGTTAAAGCCCAGATTGCCAACATGGCAGCCATGACCATATGTGGTTGTTGCACACTCCGGATGCAGCCATTCTGAATGCAGAGACCCTATGCGTGAAATACACACACAGTGCCTGAGAATTAAAACACTGTTAATATTTATACACTGATTACCTGTGACACTTCAGATACTTTAAGCAAAATATCCAATAAATTAATTTTACCTTCCTTTTACTTTTTTAAAATAAAGATACCAGTGCTGCAAACATGACTCAGTGGTTAATGTCACATGTTGCTATTAGGAAAGAACTGAATTCGGTTCCCAGTAGTGATACCACAGTTCACAACTGTCTGCCAGGGGGTTTATCCCCCTTCTCTGGACTCTTCAGGCACCAGGCACACATGAAATACACATAACATAATAAAATAAATAGATAAATAAACAAATAAGAATACCATAAATTCCAGGCACATATGTGATACACTTAACATAATAAAATAAATATAAACACCATAAATTTCAACCCATATTTGTATGTCATATTTCTCCCTCAAAGGGATCATAATAAACTCAGCTTGGGATAAAGTTATCCATTGGAAGTACCTAAAACATTACTTGGTTTACAGGAAACACATCTTCCCTTCCTCCCTCTCCTCATTCTTGGTTCTTTCCTTCCTTCCTTCCTTCCTCCCTTCTCTAGTCATCCATTTATCCAGTAAACATTAATTATGCCTGGCATTCCTCCAGGTGTTTGGATAATAGCATTGAGAACAGACAAGAAACAAAACAAGATAGTCTCTCTCTTAATGGTAATAAGAATTATTTATTTACACTTGGTCATTATTCATGTAAGGCAGTGTGCCTGCTCAGTAATTCTGATAGATGCTACTGTCTTCTGTTCCTGGGTAACATTTTATGGAAATGTCTGTTGCTGTCCCTTGCTGTTAAACTTGCCTGTGGCGAGCCCGGCTGTTAGAGATCACAGGAAGGTCACAGGAAGGTATATCTTCCTGAGAATAGCAGGAGGCCCACTGCAGTAAAGATGGCAATCGCTGACCTTGTAAACTCGCAAAGCAAAATGCAGGGAGAGTTCAGAAAGGATAGGTCAAAGGCCACAGATTGGTGGGGAAAGTAATTAAGACAGAAGTGGGATGCAGAATTGTGACCAGCAAGATGCCCTGGGTGAAAGAGGACAAAAGTGAGCAGCATCCAGCCCCTCCCTATGACTTATAGCAGAACAGCATGCAGGAGGGACTCCATCTTCCATGTTAATGTCTTCTGCTCACATGTATGTGTATCTGGGGAATGCATCTTCCCTTTTTCATGCTATCTGGTAATTAGGAAGACAGCTCCCAGAATGACAGAGAAGCAATTACCCAACCAAGCCTTACACAGACAGTTCATACCAGTTACCTTGTGATGAACTTGAACCTCTAATTCACTCCCTCAAGTCTCCATCTGTTCCATTCACCCCAGTCCTTTCTGACAACTTCCACATTGTCACCCACACTGTTGGGCACAGACTCCTGGTCTTCTCTCTTCCCCTCCCCAGTTAACCTCCAGCTCTCTCCCTCTTGCTCTCAGAATAAAGACCAAGATCCTCTGTGAGATGTCTTGTGCCAGCTCATCTACCCCACAGTGTACATACGTGGGCTACTTCCTCATATACTCTACCACAGTACAATGGACATGTACTGAGAGAGGCCACAGAAAATAGAAACTTTGTATTCTCTGCTTACCATGAGGGCATATCATTTAACACAGGATCTGACACATGATAGGTAATTATTAAGTGTTTTTTTTATCATGTATCCACAAACATTTTGTGTGAAATTACATAAGTGTATGCAATGTAAATATTGCTTCCAATAGGCATGGTACATGGTAAGTACTATATAAGTGACTCTTTTTTGTTGTTGTTACATAAGTTGGCTTTGGATTTTACTCCACCTAATGAGTTTTCAATTTTCTCTTTGTCCTGTACAAATTCTGAGGTTTACATACTTGGTCCCTTTATCAGTCAGGGTTCTCTAGAGGAAAAGAATTTGTGAATATACAAATACATATGTATTAGAATATATTTTTTGGAATAGAGTTGTTAGAGTGGCTTACAGAATGTGGTCCAGCTAGACCAACAATGGCTGTCTACAATGTCAACAATGGAGTGTCCAAGAATCCAGAAGTCATTTAGTTTACTAAGCACATGTTTCAGCTAGTCTTCAGTATATGCTGGAATCCTGAAGACATAGGTTCTAAAGTCATCAAAAGTAAAAGTAATAGACTTGCTAGTGGGAGCAAAGAAAGCAAACCAGACCAAAAAAAAAAAAAAAAAAAAAAAAAAAGAAGCTTCCTTCTTCAATGTCTTTCATAAAGGCTGCCAGCAGGAGGTATGGCCCAGATTAAAGCCATGTCTTCCCACCTTAAAAGACCTGGATTAAAGATATATCTTCCAACATCAAAGATGCATCCAGATTAGAAATAGTTCTTTCCACTACAAAAGACTTAACTAAGAAAAAAGCCCTCACAGATGTGCCCAGCCATTTGGGTTTTAGTTAATTACAGATATATAGTCAAGTTGACAATCAAAAATAGCCATCACATAACCACCGCTTATTAACATGACACAGAATCATATTTCCTTCTATCATATTAAATGTCCAAATAAAAACAATGCCAAGGTCATAATTATACCTAATATGATGTAACTATCCCTCCTACAATTGAATTTGCATTATAAATTGAGAATAGGTGGCCAGGTTCTTGAGGGACACTATTTTAGTATTTAGAATTTAAATATAATAATCACTGCTATCCTCTAAAATTGATGTTATATTGCATGATAAAGAAATCAAGAAATCACATGACTGTACAGACATATTCTTGAAAAATATGACAGAAACACTTATTTAAATTATAATCCTTATTTCTGCAACTAGTCACATGGCCTTAGCTGGTATTCATAAGTTTCTTCCCCTACTGCTACATTTCTTTCACCCTCAGCAAGCAGCACTTCATCAGGTCTTGGCTCTTTTCCTGGAGGAGCAACCCATTCCTGATAGGTCTGTGTCCTCTGTCATTCTGTCTGGATAAAGTAGCTGTAGTTTCCCATTGATTTTAATCACATGACATGGTAACACCAAGAGATGCCCTAAAGAATCTCCTGCACTCCAGACATAATCCTTCTTACCTCCCATAATCCTTTTCCTCATAGAGAGGAAATCCAGTTTCCTCATTTAGATTAATCACCCCTCCTAACGCTGTTATTCCTTTCTTAGCCTGTTGATGTAAGAACATCAGAAACCCAAAGTGGTCAGGGGGAAGTCTGAGCTTCCAGTTAAAAAGAATGTTTGTTGTGGTTCCCAGCAGGAGTGTTCTCCTCTCTGGAACTGAAATTTCTAGGCCGGCAGAACTTTAGGTTTGAAGAACAAGAAGCAAACATTTTCCTAGTAAATCATTAGGGCTGATATTGAGTGGATCTATTCCCTTTTCCTTCTGTTGATTTCAGGACTTGTGGATCCTGTCTGTGGAAGAAAACCTACTATACTAGACACTGATCAAAGTAAACGCCACCTTCTGGAGAAAGCTGCTCTTGCACGCTAGGCTGTTGTCACTTAATTGGTGTTATGACTATGTCTTCAAAAAGCTATTCCATCTTTCTGTCAGAGCATGTTCCCCACCATCCTGAACATGCTAAGATCAGTGGATTCTATAATCATGGGCCCACTGTCACACTACTCTGGCTGTGAAGTAAGTTTTTTTGGTCAAAAGCAATACTATGTGGAATATCATGACAATAGCTAAGACATTCTATAAGTCTACATATGACTTTAACAGAGGCAAGGAACCAAAATAAGTATCTACTCTCCAATAAAAATAAAACATTGACCTTTCCATGAAGAAAGTGGTCCAAAGATATCAGAGTACTGGCTGGTCACCCTGGGGAATAGTGGCATATCTGGGCTTAATGTTGGTCTCTTCTTGGCAGATCTGGCACTCAGCAGCACCTGTCAACCTTGTTGAGAGAAATTTCATGTTATTGAGCCCATTCACAACCCCCATCTCTGCACCATGGCCACTTCACCATTGGCCCATGACAGGAATGGCTGGGGCAAGAGACTGGCTGTCTGCAGAATAGATCATCTTATCTACCTGGTTATTGACCTCCTCAGCTGAAGTCACCTTTTGATGAGCATTTACATGGGACACAAATATCTTCACATCCTTTACCCATTAACAACTTTTCAAGTTTAGGTATATAGGCTGGAGTAACACACCCAGATGAGGAATGCACTGTCTCCAGTGCCACAGACTTTAGATAGGGCCACTTTTTATCTCAGTTGTAAACACTGCCTGATTCCTGTTAGCTTTTATGTATGCATTTCCCCGTTTTGTGTAAAGAGTCATTTTGCATCTGGATGTATCTTGGCTGATGTATCATCTAACTTCCTTTTTTTTCTTCTGTATTATAAGTATGATGCTCGCTTTGAGAAATTACATTCAGATGCAGCACTCTCTGGTGTTTATGTCTGTTTGTCATTTGCCCAATCCTTGCCTACCTGAGTACCATGACCCTGATTTCTCCTGCGGGTTGAGGGACTGACTGAGGCTAGCCTGCAGCACTCCAGAATCCAAATAAGACAACTAACAATTGTTTTCCTGTCTTGATTGTGGGAGGTGCAAAGTATAATAATTATCCTTCACCTTAGAAGGATAGTTGGCCTTTCCAACTGAAAGCAAATTGCTTCTGGTGGACGTTATGGATAGATACCAAGAAATAGGCATTTGCTAGATCAGGAGCAACTTACCATTACCACTAGGAGATGTGTTAATGGTACAACATCTGGTGCAACAGATGCAATTGGAGTAACTGTCATTCTTCAAGATCCATCTGTCTTCTTCACTGGCCAGATAAGAGAGTTAAAGGGAGATCTAGGGAAACTACCAACCCTTTCAAGTCCTAGGCACCAATTACTGCAGTTCCTCCAGACAAGCGATATTGGTGGGGGTTTTGTTTGTTTGTTTGTTTGTTTGCTTGTTTGTTTTTCATGGCAGGGTTTCTCTGTATAGCCCTGGCTGTGCTGGAACTCACTTTGTAGACCAGGCTAGCCCCGAACTCAGAAATCCACCTACCTCTGCCTCCCGAGTGCTGGGATTAAAGGTGTGCACCACCACGCCCGGCTTGCAATATTGTTTTTTTCTGCCTTCCATAGCCTTTCCAAATATAATAGCTCTCACTCTACACATCAGAGAACCAATATAAGAATTCTGCCAACTTCAAAGTATCTACCTTTCCTAGTTATACTTTTGGGACTTAGGAAATAACAGAGGGTGAGTTTGGAGACCAATTGGACCTGATATGAATTGGACTTCAGCAAAACTCCATTAGTCACCTGAGTTCAGTAAGTCCCTGCTTTAACTAAAGGACAACAATGTTTCTTGGGTTCTCTTGGAATCAGCATCAATTAAAAACCACTATCTAATAAACCCTAGAAAGTCTGATTGTTTCCTTTCCCCCAGTGTACAGTTACCCTTGTCAAGGGCTGTCAGTCCTTCTGAGGAAGGACTGGAAAAATACTAACAATAAAGCTCTTACATATTTTATCAAGGCTCTTTTTCAGGAGAACCTGGCTGTCCCTTTGTTCTTTTATCTATTTCACACCTGGAAAGACCATGATCGATTAGACAGCACCAAAGACCCATATGTGTCATGCTACCATAAAATTTACTTTGCCTATGCTGATCAGTATGGGTCAGGCCATTATGGACACTACCTTTTTCTGTTACCCATTACAATAACTGTGATCACCTTGCCTTTGACAATTCAGTGCTGCCACCTGGCTCCTTGCTACCTTACAGCTCAGTTATACCCACTGCAGTTAATTTATCTAACTGAGCAGCAATGTCCCTAACCCTAAGGTCTGGCACAAGAAAAAAGGTGACAACAAAGTTCTTCAAATGAACTGGTACCTCCCTCATCACTCTTTTGTGCTTTATAAGGTTTAATGAAGGGCATGAATTATGAGTCTTTCTATTGCGGAGAATTAGGTTTTACACCGTGTACCCACTCTAGCATTACAATTTCCCTGAGCCTTAAAATCCTTTCATTATTGGGATATCAGGTTGACAGTTTGTATATTCTTGGAGCAGGGAGTGGCACCATTTAGAGGTGTAGCCTTGTTGGTATAGGTGTATCACTGTGGGTGTGGGCTTACGATCCTCACCCTAGTTGCCTGGAAGTCAGTTCTTCCACTGGCAGCCTTCAGATGAAGACATAGAAATCTCAGCTCTAAGACAGAAGGAAGGACCATCCAGAGACTGCCCCACCAGGGGATCCATCCCATAAACAACTACCAAACCTAGACACTATTGCATATGCCAGCAAGGTTTTGCTGACAGGACCCTGATTTAGCTATCTCTTGTGAGACTATGCCAGTGCCTGGCAAATACAGAAGTCGATGTTTACAGTCATCTATTGGATGGAACACAGGGCCTCCAATGAAGGAGCTAGAGAAAGCCTATAGGAGGAACAACAATATGAACTAACCAGTACTGCCCCCCACCCCGAAGCTTGTGTCTCTAGTTGCATATGTAGCAGAGGATGGCCTAGTCGGCCATCAATGGGAGGAGAAGCCATTGGTCTTGCAAAGATTATATGCCTCAGTACAGGGGAATGCCAGGGCCAGGAAGCAGGAGTGGGTGGATTGGGGAGCAGGGCGGGGGGGAAGGATATGGAGGGATGGAGGATAGCATTTGAAATGTAAATGAAGAAAATATCTAATAAAAAATTAACATTTAAAAAAAAGCAATCGCAGCTCTGCCATGCCTGCCTGGATACTGCCATGCTCTCACCTTGATGATAATGAACTGAACCCCTGAACCTGTAAGCCAGCCCCAATTCAATGTTGTTTTTTATAAGACTTACATCAGTCATGGTGTCTGTTCACAGCAGTAAAACCCTAAGACACCAGGCATCCCCAACTCCTTTTCAGAAGACCATATTTTGACAAATACTTCAACCAACTACTCAAACTTTTGATACCTTCGTTTAACTGTGTGAGCTTCCATATTAAACCTAGAGTCTCCACTCAGTGGGCCCATATCCATAAACTTGGCCTGATCCGGGTTTGTGTTTTTTTCACTGTTATTCCACACCCTTCAGATCCATCTCCACACATATGCTCCAGACTTCTGCTTGAATGAATTAGTAAACTCATTAAGCTCTTTAGTAATACAGTGCATCTCCTCATGGACTATACTTTCTACATCCTGTCTGAGAGCCTGTTTAGCCTTAAGTCTAGTTACAGGCCTAGAAGCAACTACTGGTAATTCCTGGAGGTTATCAGTATTGCCTTGCCTGACATATTCTTCAGAGAAAGTCACTGCTAGTTTAGCCGATAGTAGAGGATTAATTTCTTCAGTCAAAAATGGAAGGGACAATAAATAGTTCAAGGACTGAGGGTGAAAGTACATCTTCTGCTGAGAGAGAAGAGACTACTTTCTCTGGTGAGACAACCCTAGAGAATCTGAGGGTTCAAACTTCTCTGCTTTAGTTGGGTCCTCCCACACATCTCCATCTGAAGAGCTTTGATGTCACCTTTTTCCTTGTTAGCCATATTGCTACTCAGTTGGATAAATTAAATGTAATGGGCATAACTGAGGCCTAAGGTAGCAAGGGTCCTATTTTTTACCAATTGATACCAATGAACCACTGACTACCTCTGAAACAGGGACTTGAATTTTCACTGTAAGACAGATGCTCTTCTAGGGCACACTTGGGAAAGTGTAGAGTGTTTATGCACATCTGGAGCCAGTCAGTGTTATCACTGAGGTCATTGTCCTTCACCCTACGCTGAGATGAAGGACAGTGATTAATTTTATCATGAAGCTTATTCTTTTCCTTTGTCATTTTATCCCAAGGTTCTAGGAGCAACTGGCCAGCACCATCGTTTTCCTTATTTTTCCACAAACTTTCAAATGTTTTATAGAAGGGGTCACAAAAATCAATTGCCACCACAGTTGGTGAAGCAGAATCATCAAACACATTTATTTCCTTAAGTGTATAAAACAGTTCACACGTGTACTTTCAGGAGTCCCTGAGCTTCCAGAAAAGGCTTCAGTAACTGGAGAGTTTTCAGTCACTATAGGTGTTGGCACATTGAAAAGCTTATTTCCAACACTTTAAAAGTTCATCCTAGTGTTTATGTTACTCTAGAACCACTCCTGGCACTATGTGTGTGTGTGTGTGTGTGTGTGTCTGTCTGTCTGTCTGTGAGTGTGTGTGTCTGTGTGTGTGTGTGTGTGTGAGAGAGAGAGAGAGAGAGAGAGAGAGAGAGAGAGAGAGAGAGAGAGAGAGAGAGAGAGAGAGAGAGAGAGAGATTTATTAGAATGGCTACAGGCTATGATCTAGCTAGTCTAAAAAGGCTACCTACCAACAGATGTTCCAAGAAGCCAGTAGTTGTTCAGCCTGTGAAGCTGATGTCTCAGCTGCATTTCAGTATTCCAAAGAATGTTCTAATGCCAGGTAAGAAATGGACTTAATAATCTAATAGTGGGAGTGGGAGCAAACAGGTAAAGAAAGAGCAAGCTTCCTTCTCCCATGCCTTTAATAGAGACTGCAAGCAAAAGGTATGGCCCAGATTAAAGGTGGGTCTTCCTACCTTAAAAGAACTGGATTAAGGGTTTATCTTCCACCTCAGAGATCCATTCAGATTAGAAGTGTATCTTCCCACTCCAAATGACTTAATTTTTAAAAAGTCCCTCACAGGTGTGCTCAGGCTTTGGGTTTTAGTTAACTCCAGAGATAGTTGACAACCAAGAATACCCATCAGTCCCCAAAAGAATTCCCAGGATTTCCTCTTTTCATTGTCATTAAGGCCCCAGGTAATGTTGGGTGAATACTAGATACCAATCAGAAGCTAAATAATTAAGTCATTAGTATTTAGCCAAGAACATTATTTAAGGTAAACACAGGTAGTTACTATATATTATAATTATAATATGATTAGAGAAAAATCACAAAAAATCAAAATATATATAAAGCAAAAGGCTCTGAGCCAAGATATTGGTTAGAATCACCCAAGCAAAGCTAGACATGAACTAGATGCTTGTGTGGGCTGCTTCCTGAACTCCTAGTAACATCTAGGCATTACAATCTCATTTTACAGAGGAATCTTAAAAATAATTGACTATTAAACAGAAACAGCTATAGACATTTCTACACGGAATACATGTGAATAGCCAATAAGCACATGAAAAGATGCCCAGCTGCATTAGCCATTAGGGAAATGCAAATCACATAAGTGGGAGAGCACTTCAGAGCCCCTCTTACGGCTATAATAACTTTCAAGTGGAAAATAATAAACGTTGGGGAAAATATGGAGAAGTCAGAATTCTCAAGCACTGCTTGTGGGGGGTGCTAAAGTGGTTCAGCCATTTGTGAAAGCAATCTGGCGGCCCCTCAAATGATTAAAGCAGGAGCAATCACACCACCCAGCCATTCCATTCCTAGATATATACCCATAGGAGATGAAAATTTGTACACAGAACCTGTACAGTAATGTTCATGACAATAATAGTAATAATAGCCAAGAAATGTTGAGGGTCCAAATGTCTACCAACTGATGAATGGATAAGGAAAGGTAACATTTCCAAACAATGAAACATGGTGAAGCACAGATAGTGATCAAGTTTTCATGCATGCTACCATAAAGACAAACCTCGAAAACACTATGTTAAGAAAACAGGCAAAAATATCATATACTCTACGATTTCATCTAAAATATCCAGAATAGTGAAATCCACAAGGGTTCTCTTTAAGTCATAAAAAAAATTATAAAACTGATTATGGTAAAAGTCATACATATTTTTATATATACCAAAACCCACTGAACCATAAAATTTAAGAGTGTGAAATTTATGGCTTGTGGGAAAAAATATCAAGGAAGTTATTTTATGTGGTTGAAGTAGTAAAAACCATGAAAGCTGTGATGTCCCAGCACTTGACAGGTCTTTGTTCTTTATTTCATCTTAATAAAGTTTTATTCCTCAATTATGACAGCTGCTGCTCCATTGACCGTCATTTCAGTAATTCCCCTTAGCACCTGTGTGAAACATTAACACTACAGTTCCCCAACCTGTTGTGTCTGACGGTCTCCCTGCTTCATTTTCATTCCATTCACTTGGTTTTCTCAACAAAGTACTGAACTGTTACAGTAACAAATAAAATGAACCTGTAAACAATGCTCCTAGCTATAGGCAGCAGGTGTTTATGTAGAAACTATTCTTTTCCTAGTTCCTTGGGCAGGCTACAGAAGATGCCTGCTGTTTGCCCAAAGCTGGATATTGTGATGAGAAAGACAAGCTTTCCATTGGTAGGGAGCTAGGATAAAAGCTCCATCTCTACCCAAGGGCAGATGTTTGAGATCAACTTCACATCTGGGTGCCAGAATGCAGTCCCGTAGGCAGCCAAGTATCTATTCAGTGGCCTAGGAGCATTGTGCACTTGTTTGCCATTGGTCTCTGATGCAGTGACCAAAATCAATCCTATCTATAGACACTTCTGGAAAGTTACTTTAGTGAGATGTTTGCCTGAGATGGTTAAATGGGAAGCAAGAAAAAGTAAATGACCTAGAAGTTTTTTCAAAATCCAGTTATAAAATCTCTTTCACAAATTTTCCCCAAGATTCTGGAAGGAACCTGGAATTCTGCCATGCCTGTTCATTAATAATCCCTCAAATCAAGTTTCTTTGTTTCTTATAATATGTTTATTATATAATTATGCATATTGTATATAATAGGCACTTTAAAAATTATTTTTGCTACCACCAAGTATATTGGTTAGGGTTCTGCTGTGGTGATAAAACACCTAGACAAAGAGCAGCTTGAATAGGGAAGGGGTATTTCACCTCACAGATTGATTACTACCCATCACTGAAGCAAGTTAAGACAAGAACTCAAGTCGAGAACCTGGAGACATGAACTGATGTCAAAGCAATAAACAAAGGCTGCTTATCAGCTCGAGCCTCTACCTTTACATATCATTTGAAAACACCTGCCCAGGGGGGACACTAGCCCCAGTGGTCTGGGTCTACCCACATCAATCCTCAGTTAAGAAAATGCACTACAAATTTGGCCACAGGCAGATCTTACATTTTCTCAATGTAGAGTCCCTCATTCCAAATTGTAGCATCAGTCAAGTCGACATAAACTAACCAGGATGCCAAGTGCAGTATTCACTTTTCTTTTGTGTGAGTCTCATGGGCTCTCTGAGGGAAATGCATTCACTAGACAGAATTTGAAATGTAAACCCAATATTTGTCACATAGCAGATAGAGTTGAGACCCGGAAAAAGACAAAGCTCTTCTCTAGTCGGACTCCATCTTCTCCCCAAGAGTCAGGGTGGCCCTGGAATAGGCCCCAGAGTGCTATGTCACACTGACAAATGATAAACTTGTCCTCTGAGGTGTGCCAGTACGATCCAAGTTGGAAGATTATGGCTTTCTTTTCCTGCTGCAATGGAGAAGGTACAGTTAAGAATTTACCCTGCTTTGAGGAGCTGGACCTAGACCCCTACACATTTGTAGCAAATGTGCAACTTTGTGGGTCCCCTAACAATTGGAGCTAGGTCTGCCTCTGACTCTGTTGCCTGCTATTGGATCCCCTATTGGATCATCTACCTGGACTGCCTGGTTGGACCTCAGTAGGGGAGAGGATGTCTCTAGTCCTGTTTGGGGCTAGTAGTCCAAGGGTGAGGTGGAACACATGGGGGCCTCACTTTCTCTGAGGACAAGGGGGGGAGGAAATGGGGAGCGAGATTTGTAAGGGTGGGACTGGAAAGACAGGATAGAGAGAGGCTGTGATGAGGATATAAAGTGAATAATTTAAAAAAAAAAAAGAATTTACCCTGCCTTCAAAGTAAGTCTGGCCTTTCATTATGTCTGAAAGAACAGCCCTTCCTTTTCTTTGATTGCCCTGCCTATCTAGGCAAGGTGATTTAGGATAGTTACTGGCTATGCCATGGCCTTAGAATGGAAGCTGGACACACCTAATGGTAGCAAATCGACTCGGTGTGGGGCTTTGGTGTCCATCCACCTTCTGAAGGGATAGAAACTAGAGGTAGAGTTCAGCCTGGAGAGCTCTTCATCATGATAGAGCACCTGAACACTGAGGCACAAGGAAGCTGCCCTGCTCTATGTTCGTGGTCATTCAGGGAGGCCAGTAGGATAAGACCATCCTGACTCCTGAGAATAGGATGATGGAGAATCTTCTTGTCTTTTTCTGATCCACAATACTGCTCTATGCATCTCTTTCTTTGGCTTACTTTAAATATTACCTTTCCTTGTTTAAAAAAGGGGGGAGAGGGGATAAAGAGTGTGTTAAGAATGAGTTGTCCTGTAAGTTATTCTAGAACAATTTTACTCATGAGATAACTGTGGAACTTTTTCCAAACTCAGTTTGCTCTAGAAGTGAGGGTAGCCTTAAGTGAACTGTGCTCCCTCTGACTGTGCAGTCGTCTTCCCTAGGCAATAAGTCAGGGCACAGACAGAGCTAGCAGGTTTAAATCAGGGAGGCCCTACTATCTAGTTTGGCCTGTCTCAGGACTGACTCTCCTCTTACCTTTCACTCTCCTGAATTCTCAATGACTACTTATTTCTCTCACATTTTCTAACTTCTCTGTCATCTATTCCACTTTACCAAAATGTAAAAAAGATGGGAAGAATTTGTTTACATGAAAGTACAGATGCTGATTACAGCTGGAGATGATGCCAAATAACCAGGCCAAGTGATATAAATGATGACTAACATCCCCAGAGTGTTCAGACTTTGACTGATAGGCTAACTAGATAAAGGCAACTCACCGCTTAGATTTGGATCTTCCTTTGCCAGCTGCTGGCTGTATAGTCTGTCTCCACATTGTTCAATGGGCACTAAGAGTGACTGCCTCTTGGGGTTGTTGTAGAATGAAGTAATCTAATCCTTTCAAGTAATTAAAATAGTGTTTGCCCTTAATAGGCACTTCATTAACAGTAGGCAAATACATTCACTATGGCTTTTTACCAGAACCTTGTTCTAAGGGCAAAGTTGCTTATGCTATCACTCATGGAACTCTGGAGTCAAAATAGCCTAAGCTCTGGGCTGAGAATGTAGCACAGGGGACTTCATGATTACCAGGGAAGAAGTCCTGGGCTCAATCCTCAAGTCAAACTCATAAAACAAAAAGTGAATTCCTTGGAGCCTGTGTACCTGAATCGCTCAAAGGGAAATGTCATGACATCCTTCATTTTATTACATGCTGCTAATTAGACAACCCCACCTACAAAAAAAAAGTTGCAAAAATTCAAAACATACAATTGAACCTATTTGTCTCTGAGTCCAACTGCCATTTGGAGTCAATATGGCGTTTAAAGGGAAAAATTTTAAACAAAAAGAGGAAATCGAGGCTGTAGACATTCTTGGGTTCTGTCTCTTTCATCCCTAGCTACTTCAGTTTCCATCGGCAAGCTTGCTGGAAATGTAGACAGTAAAAGCCTACCCCAGATCTGCTGTTAAAACTTGAATGTCAAAAAAAATTCAGGGCAAACTAACTGACTGTTCTTGTTAATGTATACAAGCCCTGGTCTCTTTATTCACATACCAATATCATAGAGGAAAAAGGACAACATTTAGGCATCCTGAGCCTAGATTGAAACAAAACAGCCAGAGAAAAATGTGTTGTTAGATAACTAAGAAAATTTGAATGTAGAATAAATATTAATTAATATTAAAGAACTATTTAGGGGTGTAACAACCCTAACAATTATGTAAAAATAAAAAAGATATGTATTTAAATCATTACCCATAAAGTAACCTAATATGAAGACCTGAATACATCAGAAAAAAATGTTATTGATGACAGAGATGAAAGACAAAATGTTTCTAATTGTTGGAGCTGGGAAATGGGTACACGGTGTTTAATTACTCCATGTTAATTAATTTTAAAATAACTTGAAATTTACATATAATACATGGAAATACTTAATAAGTAATATGCATTCATTATAATAAACTATAAAATTTTCATTAAAAATAATCACCTAGAATGCCTATTAAATGCAATTTTCAGACCCCCAAACTCCTGTAAATGTAGTATGACAGCCTGCACAATGCATGTAGCCAGGGCCCCTGGTCTTGACCACTACCGCAGTAGCAGTAGCGCCAGTGCCAGCAGCAGCAGTGGTGGGCAAAGGCAGTGGCAGTGGCGTGAGCCTGACCATGACCAGCCAGGCAATCCAAAAAACTCTTCCCCAAGTGGTACAAGTCAGCAAAATAAACACTCTGAGATGATCCTTGGTGAGATAACTTGTGCACTTTACTCCATGTGGACAGGGACTTTATGAACATTGAGTAGGGTGGGATCAGGGGTAGATGCTTCCAATTGGCTCAGTATGAGATGCTAGTGTTGTACTATTTGTGTGGAAAAGGACTCCAGGTATTTCCCAATGTGACTGATTGTCATGATTCTCTCAGTGGGGTCGGGTGGTTCTCTGCTCCTCAGCAAGCAGAGGAAGGCTGAGAGTGGCTCCACTCCTACTGCTCTCAGTTCTGAGAGTCACAGGGTTAGGGCTCACTCAGCTTTACCAGTTCTTCTGTTTGGTTGCATGGTCCACTTGCCCCAGAAAGAAAAGAACAAAAGGGGGCGAGGGAGAAATGAAGGCAAGAAAGACAGACAGGCATGGAGGAAGGTAAAAAGGGCAACATCTCTCTTTACTGACCTGTCTAATTTCACCTTGAATCTGATAGTACCATGACCCCAACTACCAAAAGGAAACATGGAGAGAAGACAGCTTGGGAAGCTGATCTGCAGGGAAAGTGTATGAGTCACCAAGATAGTAGCAGGTGGATTTCCCCTTAACAACAGAGGTCCTGGGACTTCTCTCACCTCACTCACACCCAACATCCAGGCCACCTTCCTAAGAGAAATTCCATGCAGGACTCTAAATTAAATTTTCCAAGTACCTGGTTTACAACTGTAATGTGCTCCCCACTGCCTTTATGAGACTGGAAGTCCTCTTCAGAACCACAGTTATAGACACTGCCTTTTTTTTTCTTTTTCAAAATGCCTTCAAGCAACTCCCAGCATCCAGGTCCTTCAAGTGAGCATGCATTTCTAATCTCACATATGTAAAAATTCACCCTGGCCAGCCATCGCCACCGACCACCCAGTGGGAGAGATTTACAGACTTCTCTTCTGTAATATGCCAGGGTTAGCACCGGGAAGACCTAAGACAGCTTACGGATAAAGGCTGTACACATAAAATGAGACACAAAATGGTAAGTGCCCCTTCCAGGGGTCCTGTGTCTCTCATGGTAGACTAATCTTTCTACTTGACTTTGGGGTTTTGTTACTTTTGTTTTGTGAGACAGGGTAACAAGTGCTTATGTAGCCCAAGTTAAATGCCTTACAAAGTGGAGAATGACCTTGAACTCCTGATCCTCCTGCCTCCACACACCTCATACACGGATGTGTGTGTGACAACTGGGCCTTTTTAGTAAGCTTTTACATGGATTCTTTACTTGAATCTCAAAAACTTAGGAAGAACTGTGTTTCTCCTTTGACCAAACCGAAATGACAAATGATAACTCTTAAATCCCTTTTGTAAAATGGGACTTTTATTATTAGGCACACCAAGGGAAACAAAGGGAAAGGCAAAACCACTTTCTCCTTTTCCAGGAAAGTGACCAGTTGTTCATGGCAGAAAGCTCATCACTTTGGGGGTGGCAGGCCTGTCACCCGTGTCCATTTTCATTCATCACCTGAGCCACAGCCAAGAGGATGAGAATTGCCGATTAGACCTTGCTTCTCCCTGAGAGGCCTCCATGAATCTGAAGTCTCCATCTTACTCAACAACCATAATTTATCTTCCTGGGTTTTTTTTTTTTTTTGACTCTAGGTTGATATACACGTATTGATTAACTAGATAAGCTGGGAGGGACAGGAGAATCCAGCACTGTCCTGCTAAGCTTGAGGCTCAAACATGAAAGATGAGCCCCTCACTGCCTCCTGGAAACTAGGTAGAGGGCTCCTTACTGGAAGAATAACTGCGGATTTATTACGAGACCGAAGGATGCTATTAACATCCAGGCAGATTTAGAAAGAGAGCAGGAATGAGTATTTCGGTGAGTTTTAACAAATAGGTTATTTAGAAGAATCTTCCCTATTCCAAAGACCAAACCCAGGCCAGAAGCACTTTTGCAGGTTTTACATGGCTGCCACTCTCAACCCAACTCTTCCCCATCGGCCCTACCTCACAGACCAGTATCCACTCCCACATAAATCAAACATATTTTTATTTTTAATTGTGTGTATATGTGGATGTCTATGGATGTACCTGTGAGGGTAGGTGCCAGTGGAGTCCATAAGAGGGCATCATATCTCTTGGAGCTGGAGTTACACATGGCTGTGAACCCTCACCCCTATGTAGTGGCTGGGAACTGAACTCAGGTCCTCTCTAGAGTAGCACACGTTCTTAACCACTGAGCCATTTTGCTGAACCCTACTCATAAATTTCAGCCTTAGGTATACTTACATAGTTATGCGTTTGATCGGTCCTGAGGCTTCACACATCGGTTGCTGTAAGTTGTCAGATAATAATATTAAATGCTCTGAGAAAACTAAGAAAGCACCTCTCAGTTCTGATCCTGACGCTCAGCTCTGCATTTTAACACGAGTTGTACATAGCAGGGATTTTGCTCACATTCATGTTGAGCTTTCTTCCCTGAATGTCTCTGATGCTCAGAATCAGTGACTCTCTATATATAATACATAGGATATGCCTGTTGGTTTCTATAATACATAGGAAATGAATTTTGGTATCTATAAAAGTGATTGCATTTATATTTTGTATCACTTAAGTTCAAATATTACTCTAAAATTATATTATTATGTAGTGCATGTGTGTGTGTGTGTGTGTGTGTGTGTGTGTGTGTGTGTGTGTTAGGGGGATTTATTAGAATGGCTATAGGCTATCGTGTAGGTAGTCTAAGAAGTCTAAGTGTGTGTGTGAACATGTTTAAATGTATTCATATGAAGTGGAAGCCAGAGGTTGTAGTAATGTTGTCTTAAGTCTTGAATATCCAGAGCCACCAGAAGTTGGCAGAAACTGTTAGTCTCAAAGACAGGAGGGGAAAGACCACTCACCCAAATTATCATGGCCGTCATACCCATCCACAGACATCCACATACACACATAATTTAAAATAAAAATATTTTTATTTATATGGGGGAATGCTAGTCTGTGAGGTTGGACAGCTGAGGAAGAGTCAGGTTGAAAGCAACAGCTGTGCAAAATATGCTAAAATGCTTATGAGCTGGGCTTGATCTTCTGAATAGCGAGTATTAAATTAATTAAAGTGAGCAATTACTTAAAGCAAGTTTTTTTTATTTGTGTACATGGGCTGCCTCTCCTCATGGGATTTGAGAGGTCAGCATTGGATGTGAGAAAGGCAATGCTTTTATAGCTCAAAAGTAAGGGGTTTCCAAATGGGGGATTTGGCAGGCGAAATAGTGGGGCTACAGGATCAGAACACGAGCATAACAAGCGAGTCCTAACAACCTCTTGAAACAAAGACATGGTGGCAAGACGGTCACAACAAGGTTGTCAGAGTCATAACAAGGCGGTCATATTACTTTTTGAAACAAAAGGAGAGTTGAGGATGGTTCTGAACAACTTGTTGAAACAAAGACACGATTATCAATTCTGGAAGAGGCAGTACAGAAAGGTTACAGGTGGGGCACAGCCCAGTTCTGGAAAATTAGAAGTTTAAACATAACAGGAATGAGCACAGTTTGTCTTCACTATAAATGGCTTTTAAGCCTAAGATGGAGGCAGGCTGGTTCTTCAGAACCAGAAGAAATACTTCCCTGAAATCTTCAAGAAGGAACCAAACCTCTAGCCTCATGGCTGAGCATGCATAGACTCAAGAGGTAGGGAAGAATACATTTCTATAGCTTTTAAGGCCAGTTTGCCACAGCCGCTCTAGTGATATACTGGAGTTATAAAAGTAAAATATGAATATCACCTATTATTTTCAAAGACAACCGTTCATACTTTTGTGTGATTGGCTTATATCCTGTAAGCTTCCATTGCTTCAACGACCTATTTGAAATATCTCAATTTTGTAAAGAAAGGTTTCAAAGATGATAAATTGATCAGACAGTCCTGTTACTCATAGGAAATTTATCAAGCAGATGCACCATACTTGGTAATTATTGAATTTTGTCGTGGAAAATGAAGTTGATTTCCCTTGCCAAGGGACCAGGAAAGCCTTTCCTTACATGAACGGTAACACAGATGGAGTTTCACATGTTAAATAATTTAAAACCTTAAATTTGCATGACATTCTCAAAAAACTTCTTCTAGATAGTAAAGTCATGAAACCTTTTTTGACAAATGTTTAGCTTTTGTGTTTTATAAATAGTAGGTGAAGAATAGATCACAAGCTAATATTTTTCACCTATGTGTTTTGACATGCAAGCTGTAAACAGCTGTTCTATATTTCTATGTAACCCACAATCTGTTGTCACTGGAATTGCTGGTGACTGGTTGCCAGTCTTCCTAGTGGAATAGTCACAGGCTTAATGTCATTTGATACAGGTTATCAGTTAAATAAAAATAATTAATTAACTGATTCTTTTTATTACCCCTTTAGTCCCTCCCTCACTTTGCCCCAACTGTAAAAAAGGATCAGATTATTTATGTTCAAGTAAACTCTTTCTAGATGTTTTGGGGAACCTAAGAATATGTATCTTATCTCTATCCATTATGAGTCTAGAGAATCAAAATTAACCTTTCAAAACAAACCTCTTTGTTGGGCTTGAAAGAGCTCTAAACTGCTTTCCAGGCTAAAGAAAAAGGGCTACATTTCTCGTATGAATGGGCCCACTGGCAGTTGCCTAGTGCTGCCAAGTATGGAGTCTGGAAACATCTCAACAGAGATCTGAAAAAAATGGCTTCCAATATAAATGAATCTTAATGATCTTCTCACTCAGGAGGGATAAATAGAGTTCTACCCTCACAGCTCTTTATATCTTCCAGTCTGAGGAATCTAGCCAACATCTCTGTCGTGTAATGCCAAGTAGACCTCTTTCATTATGATGTGCGACTGATTTCCCACACTTTCCTTGTCAGAGCTCAGCAGAACGAACGTCTGGTGGTTAATATATTCCTGTCTGTCTCCAGCTCCGCAGAGCAGCTACCAAGAAGGGTAACAGCCAATGACAAATTTGTCATTAAAAATCAAAACATGAAGATTACAAATGTAAATTTCATTTCTCTTCTCAATAGATATATACTACAGCTGCTTAGGAAATAGGGAAAGTTGAACCAGAAAAAAAATGATCTAGATTGATCTCTAAATATTCAGAAAAGGTATCTTGGGTTTATATTTCTCAATATTCCCATAAAACTCCGTTTCTCTTTCACAATCCCCTTTTGAGTAGCAACCTGTCCCTCCAGCTGATTGATCAAATCCAAACTCTGGAGTCCTTCATCCCTCCAACTAATCCCAAATGACAAATTCTTCAACCACTCTAGGGAACATTTCTCACAAAACAGTTAATTACCCCTGTGACAGGGCATCAAACCAGGGAGGGGGGGGGGTCATCCCACAGTCATGACTCTGACCCATAATTGTTCCTGTCTGAAAGAATTACAGGGCTGGAAATGGAGAGGAGCCTGTGGAAAAGAAGGTCCAGCGACAGTCCCAAAGTGAGATCCAGCTCAAGGGGAGGTCTCAGGGCCTGACATTATTACTGAGGCTATGGAGCGCTCACAAAATGGGACCTAGCATAACTGAACTCCCAAAGACCCAACAAGCATCTGAAAGAGTCAAATGCAGATATTTGCACTCAACCAATGGCACTTCGCTTCAGGAGAGCAGGTCTCTTCCCAAGTGTTGCAGCTCTTAAGACAAAGGCTTGGATGATGGAGTAGTTCTTGCACACCTTTATTCCCTGGATAAAACTTATATACAGTTTTGGGGATGATTCAGGGTTTGACAGTAGGTACTTCTCATTGGTTTGGTCTGAGAGCTTTGGAGAAACCTTATTTGCATATGGGAAGGCTTGGTGCAGCTACTACCTGATTTATGATTTTTATGCCACATACCTTTCTGCAGGGGGGCTATGGGAGGCTGTAACTACATGACAGGAGCCAGGGACCTAGGAGATGTGGCTGAACTCCTGCCATCCCATGCAGGTGGAAATCACAGCCTGCCCAGGCTCTGGGGTTCCAGACCTTTGCTCACCACCCCACAGACCCTGGTTGTTGAATTAGGAAAGGCTGAAAGAAACTGAGGAGATGGGTGACCCATTAATCAGACCCCCGAGATTTCTCAAATACTGGACCACCAAACAGTCAGCATACACCAGCTGATTTGAGGCCCCCAACACACATACAGTAGAGGACTGCTGGGTTTGTGTTGATTCAGAGATGATACACCTAACCCTCAAGAGACTGGAGGCCCCAGGGAGTTTAGAAGTCAGGTGCAATGGCGAGTAGGGGCATCCATGTGTAGACAGAGAATGGGGAGGAGGTATGGAATGTAGAACAGTTGGAGGGTGGATAGGAGGGGGAATAAAATATAGAGTGTAAAATAAATAAATAAAAATTTAAAAATTACCCCTGTCTTTGTAACCACCTCTTTCTTACAAAGGCATCATCTCCTGTCTAACTAACAGCAGTGGCATCTTGCTCCCTCAATGTTTGTCCTCCTGCCACAGACCCTTTTGGTCTCCTGTCTGTGTGAAATGGAAAGTGTACAAAGGCAGAAAAGATATCCTGGGATGGCAAACATGTGACTAAAACTTCGAGAGGTTTGATCTAGTATCTTTTAACATATGTTTTAGTCATCTATATTTTATATAATGATGCTCAAAGAAAATACTACAGATACATTTTATAGGTAAGCAGCTATTAAATCAAAATATCAAAAGCTTCAGAAGTAATATATAGGGGAATCTATAATTTCAAACTTCTATGTATGCTGGGATACATTTTAAAGGACATATTCCATCCCACAAAACTTTCAACCCAAAACTTATCCTGTCTACAAGAAATGCAGGGTTGGGGATGGAAAAGAGACTGAGGGAATGACAAGCCAATAACCGGCCAAACTTGAGACCCATCCCATGGGCAAGCACCAGTCCCTGATACTATTAATGATACTCTGTTATGCTTGCAGAGAGGAGTCTAGAATGGCTGTCCTCTGAGAGGCTCTACCAACTGGCTCAGACAGATGCAGACACCCACAGCAGCCAAATAGTGGATAGAGCTTGGGGACTCTTATGGAAGAATAGGAGGAAGGCTTGTAGCCCCTAAGGAGATAAGGACTCCACTGGAAGACCAACAGAATTACCTAATCTGGACCCTTGGGGGCTCTTAGACACTGAACCACCAACCAAAGAACATACACGGACTAGACCTAGGCCTCCCTGCACATACATAGTAGATATGCAGTTTGGTCTTCATGTGGGTCCTGAACAACTGGAGAAGGGGCTATCCCAAAGGCTGTTGCCTGCATGTGGGATATGTTCTTCTAGTTGGGCTACCTTGTCTGGCTTCAGTGGAAGAGGATGCACATAACACTGAAGAGACTTGAAATGCCAGGGTAGGAGGATACCCAGGAATGCCCTCACCTGCTCAGAGGAGAAGGGGATGAGGTAGGGGGAAAGTATTCTGGAGGGGGTGACCAGGAGGTAGCAGTGATCAGGATGTAAAGTGAATAAGTAAAAGTAGATGGATGGGTAGATAGATAGATAGATAGATAGATAGATAGATAGATAGATAGATAGATAGATAGATAGATAGAATACCACATGCAGGGCATAGCCTCAGCACCTAGTCTATTCTACTTCTAACCTGAGACAACACCTATCTTTCAATGTAGTCTTACTGTATCATGGATATGAGCTCCTTCTGGCTGGCAGTTACCTCAAATACAAGGTTCTATGGAGGTATCTCCACAAAGAACTAAGCAAATGACAATATGCAAATCCTAGGCTTAATGGTCACAGAGGCAACACATTCTCTCTGACATAGGGAGAGCAAAGCAACTCCCTGGAGATAGCAGATGAAAATCACCTTTTAGGCAGGAGGTTAATGCAAATGGAGGCAATGGAAACTTGGTTTTGCTTTCCCCTTCACATTCAGAAGTATTCAAACATAACACAGAATTATTTGTTCTGTGCCCAGGTGACCAGCTTCCCAAGAAGCTGCAAGTAGTTTTTACCCAGAGCTACTTCTTCATAGTTTGAAAGGATGCTAATGAAACTACATTCTGGCTAATAGACCATCTGCTGCTTTCTGTGTTGCAGAGAGGGAGAGCATACATTCTCTCTGAATTTACTCCCTGCTAGCTCCAGGGAGACCATGGCTCTTCCTGGCTTGACAGCTCCAGCATGGCCTCTGGCTCCTGCATTTTTCTCCTTGTCTCTGAGAGAAACACAGAGGTGGCAGGGGAGCAGCTTAGAGATCACTACTCTGTCAAGGGAGGCCATTTAGGAGGAAAAGAACTCCTCAGGGGACCTACCATCTCCCCAAAGATTGAGGCCAAAGTATACATCCTTCCCACTGCCACCACAGGAGAGTGGGCATAATGAGGTGCCCATTCTTGGAAGAAGGATCCATTATGGGCAGTGTTGTAGAAAGATGACATAAGCATACAGCAAAGTCAGAAGCTCTCGGCTTCAGTGAAAAACTTTGGTATTTCTGATACCTAAACTTTAATGTTTTTTAAAAGGGATTCTATAAAAATCAAAAAAAGCTATTCAAAAGGGGGAATGGAAAAGGCAGAGGGTGAGAGAGAACTCTCTTCACAGTTAAAAGCACTTGGGAATCACTAAGATTTCCAGAACTTCCTAAAGAGTCACACCGCTATGAGCTAAATTATAATATTCAACATTTTCAACATTTCCCTAATCTGTGTGACACTTCTTACAGAACAGCTATATCATTGGCATGCTGTTGGCTGGGAGTGGCAATCCCCAACCAAAAATATCTCAGGCAATGTAGACCACTAAATATTTCACACAGCCACCATCACACCAAGTCTGCAGAGCTTTTTCTTACTTAGCCCAGGGACTCCGTAGGCCATAGTGCTGGTGGAAGACTGAGAGTCTGCTGGTGTTTTCCTCATGGAAGCAGACCTGGAATAGTTGACCATCATTATCTCAGACAGCAACATACCCAGAGTAGAAATAGGACTCCCCACAGGCCTCTCTGCCCTTTCACCTGAGAGGAAAAATCTTTCCCAGACACCATCAGGCAGCTGCTGCTTGCCTATCTTTACCCCAAAGTAGGTCAGTGGGGCTAAAAACCTGAGGGAATGTCTGGATTTCCCAGGACTCTGTAGGGAAACATAGGCAAGAGTGAAGGGGATTTCAACTCAGCAGGGTGAAGCAGCCAAGACCCAAGCTCCCTTGTGGCTGTTGTTCTAAGCCTCCTCATGGTGGGGTGTTGTGACTGCTCTGCTTCCCACTGAGCTGGATGTGTTCCCACAGGACTCCTATGTCCTAACCCCTGACCTCAGAATGAGACCTTATTTGGAAGTGAGATCATTGCAGATGTACTTGGCCAAGATAAAAATCATACTGGAAGGAGGTGGGTCATGAGTCAAATATGACTGGCATCTTTATGAAAAGGAAAACTTGAGCTCAGACACAAAGGCTGTGGGAATACGGGGTATATGGGGGGGGGGGGGTGGAATGTCCACTCAAGAATTCCAGCAAAATCCTCAGATGTTAGAGGCAAGGACTGGAGCATGTTCTCTGTTTGTCCCTCAACCCCCGTCCCACCTCCATGGTCTACAAAAATGAATCAACCCTACCAACCCTTGATCTCAGGTTTCTAGACTCTAGCGTCTATCTTCACCTTTGAGGTAACATACCTTGTGACTGTGACATCCTGTTATAAATACCATATCAACAGTCCACCCTTTCCTACATGAGCACCAACACTTTAGGTGACAATCCCCTGACTTGTTCCCGTCAAGATGCATAAAAATTCTGGAGTGGAGAACAGACTGTTTCCAGTAAGGAGAAAATAAATGAGGATCAAGCAAGCATAATCACTTCTTCTGATGGACAACCAACAGAGATACCAACAGAAGGATCTGTGCCTGATACTGATGGCAAAACCAACCGGCACAGCATTGCCTTCTCATAATAAAACAAGCCATTAAAACAGGGATCCAGGCTCTACTCAATGGAAGCCCAGAGGGAGCCTGGAAAGAATCAGAGACTTGAGGCATCACCAGCACACACATGGATCCATGGCCAGACCCTTACCCTTCATTTCTAATCTCATCTCACATTTTCTCCTTTTACCCCTTTCCCCTGTTTGATAAAGAGCTACGTCTAGCTCTCCACATTGTCTCCAAACAGTCTGGCCTTATGGATGCCACACTGTGGGGTCACAGAAGGCTTTGCACTTACAAAGGCCTGGCAAGGGTTCAATGTGCGGCAGTTGCCATCTTGGAATCTTTAATGCTTTAAAGAAAGACCTTATGATCTTTATCCTGCACTAAGATCTGAAAATCTATCCCCAATCCTCTCTTCACTCTGAAATGTACATTGAATTATGATACATGTCTAAATCCAAGAACTGATTACATTTTTGAAATTCATTAGATCATTTCTTTAAGGAAATGAACTGAGAGCCCTAGCTGGGAGTGTCAGCGGGAGCACAAGTAAAGAATATGCTGACTAATGTGGCACTCCTGGGCTGTGGCCACTGTCTTTCAAATTATGGGTTACAACTTTTTTCCAACATAATATTTGTATTGATTATTTGGGAACTTCACACAATGCATCTGATCACATTCACTTTTAAATCCTCCCAGATAAATGCCCTGTACCCTTGTGCCCAGCCCCCTGCTAAAATAGAAGGAGGAGGAAGAAGAAGGAGGAAGAGGAAGAGGAGAAGGGGGAGGGGGAGGAGGAGGAGGAGGAAGAGGAAGAGAAAGAAAGAAAGAGAGAGAGAGAGAGAGAAAGGAAGGAAGGAAGGAAGGAAGGAAGGAAGGAAGGAAGGAAGGAAGGAAGGAAGGAAGGAAGGAAGAAATACACCAAGTCCATTTTGTGTTACCCATATACTCATTGGAGCACAATCAAATTCCCAGTGGGCAGCCCCTTAAAGAAAACTGAGTCCTCCCCACAGCATCGACTGTGATGCCAGAAAGCACCAACTAAGAAGACCTACATCTCTGCATCCCTCTCACAATTTTTAAGGGCTCTCTTCAGTGGCTTCCTGTCCAGACTATTTTGGAGGGTTGGGGGAAGATTTTCACAGAAGCCTTCAGTGTCTCTCAGTCTCAACTGTGAGTCTGAAACCATTGAAAGCACTGCAAATAAAAGCCTCTTTGGCTGTAATAACCAACAAGAGCAGGGGTCATGGACTCCCACATGGCTTATGGCAACAGCATGAGACAGGGACATCCACACACAGTCTATGTCAGCTGCACGGAATATGGACCTCAACAGGGTCTCCCATGATGAGCTGCAACTTTTAGTGGGTCATTAGATCACAACACCGAGAGAAGATCAGCATGGTTTTAGAATAAGAGGTTAGAATGGATTAGATTGTATCAAAGGCACAGAGGCAGAGGAGAAGTCAGAGAAAGCTTTCTAAGTGTTATTTCAGTTATAGAGGCTCAAAGCTTACATTCCTCTTTCTGGGATTCACCTTTAAAAAGTTTCAAAGCTATTGCATAGAGACTCTAGATTCTAAGTTGAGGCAAAGACCACACCCAGCAAAGTTTTACTGGAACACCACTCTGTCTGTCTTTTGTGTGCTCTCCCTGGATGCTTTTATCCTACAAGGTCAAGCTTGAGCTTTTGAAACAGTAGGTGAAACTACTTTATTTTCTGGCCCTTTTCAAGGAACGTTTGCCATAACAATGTGGAATGGAGCTCAAAACAGATATCTGTTCATTTAAAGGAAAATAGAGGCATGGTTTTGAGAATAAGAATATATAAACATACGAAAGAAAAAAATAAAGTGTTTTATTTAACTATCAAAAAGACCATCTAGAGCTGATATACACAGCCAATATGAGAAGTCAAAAGCCCCAGGGGACACAATGTAAGGATCAGGAAGCCCAGGTTGGGTGGGTAGTGTATGAAGAAGATATGAGAAGGGGCTATGGACTAAATGATTACCATGCTTGTCTCAGTCCTCTCCAGTAGATACATCATGCAATCTCCATGAAGCTCTGCTCCTCCTTACATGAGTGACTGGGACTTCTTCCAGTCTTTTGGAGAAGCAACCATGTCTGAATCAAGTCCTGCTTGGGAGAGCACCTTATCCTCCTGCTGAGCACTTCCTCTACAGTGACATCCGTGCATTTGGACCAGGATCACCTGGGCCCCAGTTGCCATCTCTGCCTTTAGAATCTTCCCAGCTTGTTAGCCCCCATCTCTGCAAGGGGAATATCCTATATGCTTCAAAATGCACCGTGTCCTCAGAGTGTCCTGGGGGTGCTTCTCCTTATATTGGGTACAGCCCAGGGATGACCCATCAGCCCTATGAATATTTCTATGTTTTGGACCCCATGTATCTGTGCTTTCATCAAGATCATGCTGGCATAGGTACTCAGCCTGCTTTCTACCATCTCCTAGGTTTTCCATGCCAGACCACAGAGGCCTCTGGCATCATTATGTTACCACGATTTTCAACACACCTGGTCTTCAAAGCTAGTGGGCCCTGCTAACATTCTGCTACACTGTGCAAGCTGAGAAGTGGCTGTGCCTTGTCACCTGAGGCTTCCCTTCATCCCTAGCCCTCCGTTCATTTCCCGTCCTCTTCACTGATGGTAGCTTCTATGATAATAGAGTGAAAGCTGCCTGTGCAGTAACACTGTCATGGTCTTTCCCTGGATAGAAGAGACATGAAATTAGCCTGAAGGAGTTTGTTTTACAAAATGAATGCAAAGAGATGGTTTCTGGGTATGTTAAAAAATAATAATAATTTTCCTGAACAGAAATTTTTTTAAAAATCCATAAAATGTGAGTGTGTCTACTTTCTATCCAATACTCTAAAGCTCCACTGGTGAATTACTTGATGTCATAGGGAGCCGTGAAGTTTGTAATTGTAAATCACAATTGACTAACCATATGTCTCCTCAAAGTCTTTGTGTGGGATTTTACACATGCTACCTGTTACACAACAGTTGTCAAGTGCTAACTTTGGGACTCTAGTGCCTGACCATCCCAGAACAAAGCTCATTTACATACAGCCTTACTAAAAAGCTTCTACACGTTCATACAAAGTTCCGGCTTTCAAATGCCACTACCCTCTGTAGCTCTGAACTGGTAGAATTTTCTATTAGTATAAATGCCTTGAGCACTCCTAATACTAGGGTCTTTCAAAAATTTCCCATGCTAAGTCAAGTTTATGACTCATCCTAAGTCACATCACGAAAGATTCAAAATTGATGAGTCCGTACCAAGGAGGATTTGGCCTTGTGGATGTGGTGTGCTGTGATACATATGTTCTCATCACTTGACCTGTATTTTTTTTATCAACTCATAAATGCTTTTATATTATACAAAACAATAACCTCTTTGGTTTTATTCTGTAAAGTTATTGAGTTATGGTTAATGATTTAAAAAGTTATTTGCGGTAGAACATGTCAGTGCATTTTATAGGTATTTTTCTCCCTCAAGGGATGGCTTCAAACAAGTAACTAAGCTTCTCTTTTTTATTTTGGTAATGTTGCCAAGTTCTCAGGTTCCTGGGTGTCAGATCTGAGCTTCTGGCCTTTAGGTAAGAGGAATATTACAAAGGACCAGAAACAAAGGAAGGTGGCTCTGCTTAGCTCTCAATAATGAAGCTCTTGTTGTCCTTTTGCAAAACTCTATATCAAATTCTGCCTGTCTAGCTTAAGGAAGAATAGCCAAATCAAGCTCATGTTTATTAACTATTAGCTCATTACATTTATAAGGCAGGAAATAAACTTATTAAAGAAAAGATCTAGTCCTTTTGCATCCCAGAATTAACCTTTCCAAAGTCAATTTTTATGGAGATCAAACAAACAGTATTTCCATGAGACCACCATAGTCAAAAAAGTAGTTTATAAACCCAACTGTAGTAAAAAATAAAGAAGAACTGAAATCAGGAGTTACAAGTCATGTACAACACTCGTATCTATTTCTGAATTGCTCTTGGCATTTGCATCGAATCTGAGTTGATTCAATATCAAGCTTAAAGATTATTTGCATCTCGGCACTTGAGCACTGTATCCATTATGATGCATGTTATCTTTGTAGCTCATTTGCATGCAAGTACTAGAGAAGTTCCTGTCACAATGTGCACATATGCCACACAAGTTTCTTACTTAATAACCCTGCATACAGTCAAACACATCATTGACATTCAAAATAAAAAAGCTTGAGATGTTGACCATCTTCAGCTGTGGCATCTTTGGTTCAGTCCCTGGCCTATCTAAATTACATGTTCTTGGAAAACAAGCCTGAGTTTGGAGTAAAGAGGAACAAGATTGAGGGGAATTAGAAGGCCCCAAGTTCAAATCACAAGGAGATGGCTTGCATGGTCTCTTAGTTACTTTACTAATGCTATGATAGTATGCTATGACCAAGGCAACATTTTTGTTTGTTTCTTTCTTTCAAGACAGGGTTTCTCTGTGTAGCCCTGGCTGTCCTGGAACTCACTCTGTAGACCAGGCTGGCCTCGAACTCAGAAATTCACCTGCCTCTGCTTCCCAAGTGCCGGGATTAAAGGTGTGCACCACCATGCTCAGCTCCCAAGGCAACTTATAAAAGACAGAGTTTGTTTGGAGCTTACAATTTCAAAGCGTCAGAGTCCATGACTGTCATGATGGGAAGCATGGCAGCAGGCAGTCAGGCATGACACTACAGCAGTAGTTAAGAGCTTATATCTTGAGATGCTAGCACAAAGCACAGAGAGCTAACAAGGGAATGGCATGAGATTTAAAATCTCTAAGCACCCAGTAATGCACCTCCTAATACTTCCCAAATCGTTCCACAACTGGGGACCAAAGTTATGGGCAGGGAGGCATCTTCATTTAAGCCACCACAGGTGGGCTACGAATGGTCTCTGTGAAAGAAAGATAAAAATATCTACTTTAGAGTTTTGAGGAGTAAATGATGTATTTTATGTATGAAACACTTAGAATTTGCTAAGCATTTAATAAACAGAAAGCACCCTTAAGATACAAACTCTTTTGTCTTAGTGACTATCATCAGAAAATGAGAAGAGGAAATCTGTTCCGGCCAGGGCCACCCCCTCCATCTTCCTTCCAAGCCCAGCAGAGGCTGCTAGGGTCTCCAGGGTGCTCTCCATGACGCAGGACCTCGGGATCACCTGTGAGTGGAACTCAACATTAGCATCAAGAATCGCAGAGGGTCTTGTGCCAGCAGGAACAGGGACAGAGGAACCCCACCCGAACAGAGGCTGGGATCCATTCAGGTCTGGGCCAGCCCCACCATCTTCTGCATGAACCCAGCTGAGGGCATCTGGGGCACCAGAGGACTCTCCTTGTTGAGGGACCCCTATAACACCCAGGACCTCCTGATTACCTGGGAGCACATAGGCAATAGAGGCAACAGAGCTTCTTGGTCTGGGTCCTGTTGGACCTTCATCCAGCCAGGAGGCAGTGCTAAGACGCAGACCACTGGGCACATTCCTTGGCAGTGGAGAGTCCACCTACAGGGAGGGTTCTGAACCCAGGAGGTGGATCAGAGCTCCAGACTGTTGGATACTTGCTCTACAAGAGAAGAGCTTGCCTGTAGAGAGTGCTCTGAACAGTGGAACTCAGGTGAGAGTTGGACTCCCAGGAGTGCTGAAGGAGGCTAACAGAATCACAGGAGGATCAAGCTCCAACCAGAGCAGTTTGAACATTAACATCAGAGATTTCCAGATGGCGAAGGGCAAACATAAGAATCTTACTAACAGAAACCAAGAACACTGGGCAACATCAGAACCCAGTACCCCCACCACAACGAGTCCTGGATACCCCAACACACACGACAAGCAAGATGCAGATTTAAAATCATATTTCATGATGGAGGTAGAAAATTTTAAGAAGGGCATTAATAACTCACTTAAAGAAATACAGGAGAACACTGCTAAACAGGTAGAATCCCTTAATGAGAAAGTAAAAAAATCTGTCAAGGAATTACAGGAAAATACTGCTAAACAAGGAGAAGCCCTTAAAGAGGAAACACAAAAATCCCTAAAGAAATCAAAGAAGAACACTGCTAAACAGGTAGAAGTCTTAAAGAACTACAGGCAAACACTGCTAAACAAGTAGAAGAAACACAAAAATCCCTTAAAGAATTACAGGAAAATACAACCAAACAGGAGATGAAATTGAACAAAACCATCCAAGATCTAAAAACAGAAGTAGAAACAATGAAGAAAGCCCAAAGGGAGACAATTCTGGAGATAGGAAACCTAGGAAAATAAATCAGGAACCATAGATGTGAGCATCAGCAACAGAATACAAGAGATGGAATAGAGAATCTCACGTGCATAAGATTCCATAGAGAACATGGGCACAACAATCAAAGAAAATGCAAAATGCAAAAAGATCCTAACTCAAAACATCCAGGAAATTCAGGACACAATGAGAAGACCAAACCTACGGATAATAGGAGTAGATGAGAATGAAGATTTTTCAACTTAAAGGGCCAGCAAATATCTTCAACAAAATTATAGAAGAAAACTTCCCAAACCTAAAAAAGAGATGCCCATGAATGTACAAGAAGCCTACACAACTCCAAATAGACTGGACCAGAAAAGAAATTCCTCTCAACACATAATAATCAGTACGCCAAATGCACTAAATAAAGACAGAATATTAAAAGCATTAAGGGAAAAAGGTCAAGTAACATAAAGGCAGGCCTATTAGAATTACTCTAGACTTCTCCCAAGACTATGAAAGCCAGAATATCCTGGACAGATCTTACACAGTCAATAAGAGAACACAAATGCCAGCCCAGGCAACTATACCCAGCAAAACTCTCAATTACCATAAATGGAGAAACCAAAGTATTCTAGGACAAAACCAAATTCACACAATACCTTTCCACAAATCCAGCCCTTTAAAGGATAATAAAGGGAAAACTCCAACCAAAATATGGAAACTACACCCTAGAAAAAGCAAGAAAGTAATCCTTTAGCAAAACTAAAAGAAGACAGCCACAAGAACAGATTCGCAACTTTAACAACAAAAGTGACAGGAAGCAACAGTTACTTTACTTTGATTCCTCTTAATATCAATGGACTCAATTCCCCAATAAAAATCATAGACTAATAGACTGGCTACACAAACAGGACCCAATGTTTTGTTGCTTACAGGAAACCCACCTCAGGGATAAAGACAGACACTACCTCAGAGTAAAAGGCTGAAAACAATTTTCCAAGCAAATGGTCCGAAGAAACAAGCTGGAGTAGTCATTCTAATATCGAATAAAATTGACTTTCAAACCAAAGTTATCAAAAAAGACAAGGAGGGGCACTTCATACTCATCAAAGGTAAAATCTACCAAGATGAACTCTCAATTCTAAATGACTACACACCAAATGCAGGGGCAGCCACGTTCATTAAAGTAACCTTAGTAAAGCTCAAAGCACACATTACACCTCACACAATAATAGGGGGAGACTTCAACACCCCACTCTCACCAATGGACAGATGCTGGAAACAGAAAATAAACAGAGACACATGGACACTAACAGAAGTTATGAAACAAATGGATTTAACAGATATCTACACAAAATTTTGTGCTAAAACAAAAGGATATACCTTCTTCTCAGAACCTCATGATACCTCCTCTGAAATTGACCATATAATCGGTCACAAAACAGGCTGCAACAGATACAAAAATGTAGAAATTATCCCATACATCCTATCAGATCAACACAGACTAAGGCTGATCTTCAATAACAGAATTAATAATAGAAAGCCAGCATTCAAGTGGAAACTGAACAACACTCTACTAATGATACTTTGGTCAAAGAAGAAATAAAGAAAAAAATTAAAGACTTTTTAGAGTTTAATGAAAATGAAGCCACAACATACACAAACTTATGGTACACAATGAAAGCATTCCTAAGAGGAAAACTCATAGCCAAGAGTGCCTCCAAAAAGAAACTAGAGAGAGCATAAACTAGCAGTCTGACAGCACACCTAGAAGCTCTAGAACTAAAGGAAACAAATTCACTCAAGAGGAGTAGACAGCAGGATATAATCAAACGTAGGGCCTAAATCAACCAAGTAGAAACAAAATGAGCTATTCAAAGAATCAATCAAACCAGGAGCTGGATCTTTGAGAAAATCAACAAGATAGATAAACCCTTAGCCAGACTAACTAGAGGGCACAGGGACAGTATTCTAATTAACAAAATCAGAAATGAAAAAGTAGACTTAACAACAGATCCTGAGGAAATCCAAAATATCATCAGATCCTACTAGAAAAAGCTATACTCAACAAAACTGGAAAACCTGGATGAAATGGATAACTACCTAGAAAGATATGAGGTACCAAAGTTAAATCAGGATCAGATTAACAATCTTAACAGTCCCATTTCCCCTAAATAAATGGAAGCAGTCATTAATAGTCTCCCAACCACAAAAAAAAAAAAGTCCAGAACAAGATGGGTTTAGTGCAGAGTTCTATCAGACCTTCAAAGAAGACCTAATTCCAACTCTCCTCAAACTATTTCACAAAATAGAAACAGAAGGTAATCTACCAAATTCATCCTATGAAGCCACAATTACTCTGATACCTAAACCACACAAAGATCCAACAAAGAAAGAGAACTTCAGGCCAATTTCCCCTATGAATATTGATGCAAAAATACTCAATAAAATCCTTGCAAACAAAATCCAAGAACACACCAAACTATCATCCATCATGACCAAGTAGGCTTCATCCAAGGAATGCAGGGATGGTTTAATATACGGAAATCCATCAACGTAATCCACTATGTAAACAAACTCAAAGACAAAAATCACATGATCATCTCCTTAGATGCAGAGAAAGCATTTGACAAAATCCAACACCCAGTCATGATAAAAAGTCTTGGAAAGATCAGGAATTCAAGGCCCATACCTAAGCATAATAAAAGCAATCTACAGCAAACTAATAGCCAACATCAAAGTAAATGGAGAAAAGCTGGAAGCAATCGCACTAGAATCAGGGACTAGACAAGGCTGCCCACTTTCTCCCTACCTATTCAATATAGTACTTGAAATTCTAGTCAGAGCAATTCGAAAACAAAAGGATATCAAGGGGATACAAGTTGGAAAGGAAGAAGTCAAAATATCACTATTTGCAGATGATATGATGGTATATATAAGTGACCCTAAAAATTCCACCAGAGAACTCCTAAACAGCTTCAGTACAGTAGCTGGATATAAAATTAACTCAAACAAATCAGTGGCCTTTCTCTACACAAAGGATAAACAGGCTGAGAAAGAAATTAGGGAAACAACACCCTTCAAAATAGTCATAAATAATATAAAATACCTTGGTGTGACTTTAACTAAGGAAGTGAAAGATCTATATGACAAGAACTTCAAGTCTCTGAAGAAAGAAATAGAAGAAGATCTCAGAAGATGGAAAGATCTCCCATGCTCATGGATTGGCAGGATTGATATAGTCAAAATGGCTATCCTTCCGAAAGCAATCTACAGATTCGATTCAATACCCATCAAAATTCCAACTCAATTCTTCAGTGAGTTAGAAAGGGCAATTTGCAAATTCATCTGGAATAAAAAACCTAGGATAGCAAAAACTATTCTCAACAATAAAAGAAACTCTGGTGGAATCACCATCCCTGACCTCAAGCTGTACTACAGAGCAATTGTGAAAAAAAAAAAAACAAAAAAACAACAACAACAAAAAAACATGGTCCTGGTACAGTGACATACAGGTAGATCAATGGAATAGAATTGAAGACCCAGAAATGAACCCACATACCTATGGTCACCAGATCTTTGACATGAGACCTAAAACCATCCGGTGGAAAAAAGACAGCGTTTTCAACAAATGGTGCTGGCACAACTGGTGGCTATCTTGTAGAAGAATGAGAATTGATCCATTCTTATCTCCTTGTACAAAGCTCAAGTCTAAGTAGATCAAAGAACTCCACATAAAACCAGAGACACTGAAATTTATAGAGTAGAAAGTGGGGAAATGCCTCTAAGATATGGGCATAGGGGAAATTTTCCTAAACAGAAGAGCAATGGCCTGTGCTCTAAGATCAAGAATTGACAAATGGGACCTCATAAAATTGCAAAGCTTCTATAGGGCAAAGATACTGTCAATAAGACAAAAAGGCCACCAACAGATTGGGAAAGGATTTTTACCAATCCTAAATCTGGTATGGGACTAATATCCAATATATACAAAGAGCTCAAGAAGCTGGACTCCAGAAATTCAAATAACCCCATTAAAAAATGGGGTACAGAGCTAAACAAAAAATTCTCAACTGAGGAATACATAAGGTCTGATAAGCACCTGAAAAAATGTTCACCATCCTTAATCATCAGGGAAATGCAAATCAAAACAACATTGAGATTCCACCTCACACCAGTCAGAATGGCTAAGATCAAGAATTCAGGTGACAACAGATGCTGGCGAGGATGTGGAGAAAGAGGAACACTCCTCCATTACTTGTGGGATTGCAAGCTGGTACAACCACTCTGGAAATCAGTCTGGTAGTTTCTCAGAAAACTAGACATAGTAATACCGGAAGATCCAGCAATACCTCTCCTGGGCATATACCCAGAAGATGTTCCAACTGGTAATAAGGACACATGCTCCACTATGTTCATAGCAGCCCTATTTATAATAGACTGAAACTTGATAGAACTCAGATGTCCCTCAACAGAGGAATGGATAAAGAAACTGTGGTACATTTACACAATGGAGTACTACTCTGCTATTAATAACAATGAATTTATAAAATTCTTGGGCAAATGGATGTATCTGGAGGCTATCATCCTAAGTGAGGTAACCCAATCACAAAAGAAGTCACTAGATATGCACTCACTGATACGTGGATATTAGCCCAGAAACCTAGAATACTCAAGATACAACTCCCAAAACACAAGTAAATCAATAAGGAAGACAAACGCCTAGATACTTCATTCCTCCCTAGACTAGGGAATAAAATATCTATGGAAGGAGTTGCAGAGACAAAGTTTAGAGCTAAGACAAAAGAATGGACCATTCAGAGACTGCCCCACCCGGGGGTCCATCCCATAATCAACCACCAAATGCAGACCTTACTGCATACGCCAACAAGATTTTGCTGAGAGGACCCTAATATAATTGTCTTATATGAGGTTATGTCAGTGCCTAGCAAATACAGAAGTGGATGCTCACAGTCATCTATAGGATGAAACACAGGGCCCCCAATGGAGGAGCTAGAGAAAGTACCCAAGAGCCGAAGGGTTCTGCAACCCTGTAGGTGGAACAACAATATGAACTAATCAGTACCCCAGAGCTGGTGTCTCTAGCTGCATATGTAGCAGAAGATGTTCTAGTTGGCCATTATTGGGAAGAGAAGCCCCTTGGTCTAGCAAAATTTTACGCCCCAATACAGGGGAATGCCAGGGCCAAGTAGTGGGAGTAAGTGCATGGGGGAGCAGGGCAGAGGGGAGAGTTTAGAGGACTTTTGGGATAACATTTGAAATGTAAATGAAGAAAATATATAATAAAAAACTTAAGAAACAAAAAAGAAAATGAGAAGAATAGAGTTGTCTCTTACAGCCTTGGATTTGACTTCCTAAGAGATTTACAGCATCCACAGACTTGGTACTTGAACATCTCTGAAGTGATAAAGTTATAAAAACACCTGCTCTCTCCCTCTCCTTCCTTCTCCCTTGGGTCCTTAGCTTTTTACTCAGTGATGTTATCCTAAGCACTTTTATACTCTGAGCACTTGGAGCTATACAATTTAATAAGAAAGTGATCAAATTATCATAATAATAGCCCCTTTGTTCAGTACTTACTATGTAGGAGACATACCTATCCAGATTTTATTTTCTTTATCTGACTATGATGTTGAGGCATGATAATAAGTAAGAAAGCACCTTCTTAATGATCTTTTTAAAACGATGTGTATATGTATGTCTGTGTGGGGGCATGTGCACATGTGAGTACAGAGTCAAGGAGTGGACAATAGGGTGACAGATACCTTGAAGCTGAGTTACAGGTGGTTGTGAGTCACCCAACCAGAGTCTTCTGCAAGAAAGACACATGCTTTTAACCATTGGCCCACTTCTTTAGCCCCAAAGCCACTATTTTAATTCTGAATGATGCTCATAGAGTCCAAATAATTGGTCAAAACTTATACAAAAGGTAAAACAACATGCTCTGGACTTCATAACCCTATGTTATTTGAGCATTCCCAGAAATTACCACGACATAATGAAGCAGCAACCAACTATTTAACCATCATAGAAGTGTGAATCAGAGCAACAGTGACCCCATTTTATACATATGGGATGACAAGTATCCTGTGATGAGAGGTGGCAGTCCAACTCTTCTCAATCAGGACAGACTGATGCAGTCTCTGGAGTGGTCCTTAACTCACTGCACAATAGTACTTGTCTCCCTGCCAGACTCCACCCTGGAGGCAACAGCTAAGCTAGGCTCCACTGTTACCACGGAGCCAGCCAGCAGCCACAGAGTAGCAAGCCTATGCTATGCATGCTGGTTATTTACTGACTGACCAGTTCATGCTTTTTCTTTGTGTTCTCACATGCCACATGTTTATCTGTGAGTGACATCCTCATCTAACTCTTCTAACCTACTATTTTCTTTACCCTCAGCGATCTTGCTAATACACTCCCCTCCATTATTACATAAAATCTGGATAGTCCTTAAAAGATAATGGGGTCCACTAGAAGATTTCAAATAATATGTCCAGTGTCTTGACTAAAGAGTAACAGAATGTTTACTGTTGAGATGAAAGTTCAGTTAGCCAGATCCTATTATTGTTTGGCAGAAACTATGCCTCAGGCCAGATCATAAAAATAACTGAAAGCCATATTCAGAAATGTAGGCTCTAATCTAAGGACAATGGGCAGTCACTATAGTTTTAAGAGAAAAGGAAACTGTCTAAAAGGTCTTAATGACTAGGAAAAGTAGAGATAAGGGTTATTTATGGAAGGCTGTGCCAACTAAGAGATGCTGGTGGCTTAGCCACACTAGTGCTGGAGAGACTGATAGAGGTCTGGCAGTAGCAATAACTCTGCAAGTTTACTGGCCCAGCAAGCCTGCTCCCAGGACCGTGTCCCAGGAAGTCATCATGCACACCTGTCAGGAGAGTTCCTGGTTCTTGGCACTGCTCCCATCTGGAATTGTGGTGGTTTGAATGAGAAATGACCCATAGGCTCAAGCTTTTGAACCTTTGGTCTCAAGTTAGTAGCGCTCTTTTGGAAGGTTCAGGCAGTGCAGCCTTGCTGAAGGAAGTATGCCCTTGGGGGAAGCTCTTACCATTTTATAGCCTCACCACACTTTCCAAGTCCCCCCTCTGTTTCCTGCTTGATATTGGAGTTACTTTCCCTGGCTTCCTGCTCCTGCTGCCTTGTCTTCCCACCATAGTGGACTCTTTCCTTTCCTTCTGGGACCATAAGCCAAATAAACTTTCCCTCCTATAAGTTACATTAATCACAGTATTGTAAAAGTAACTAACACATAGATAAAGTAATTATAAGTGTGGAAAGGCTGTCCTGAGCACCACACCATGCTGAGCAGCACCCTAGGGTTCCATCTCCTTCCCTGAGCACCACACCATGCTGAGCAGCCCCCTAGGGTTCCATCTCCTAGAGGCCAAAACTAGGTTGTCTCCTAGTTTTGACAACCAAGCATGTCTTCAAATATTGTGAACTATGTGTGAGATGCAAAAGCTCCCCTGTGAGAATGGCTGCCATAGAAGAGCATGGTGCAGGATGCTCACTGTAGTGTCATTTGGGAGGTGGAGGCACTCTGGCGTCTACCATTTGAAAATGAATAGACAAAATGTAAGGGACACCCAGCATGAGATAGTAAGCAGATGTCAAGCACAATGGATTAGATTATCCATGCACATAATGCATTCTGTAACATCCTGGATCTGGACACACAGTCCAAAAAAAAAAAAAAGATTTAGAATCAAGCACAGAATATAGCTTTATTTAGTAAAGACAGAACAATGAATATATAAACAGTGTTTGACTATATATTTGAATACATACACTACATGTCAGACACTAATGTAGATACCTGAGCAGGTAGGAACAGGGATGGAATGGCAGACATATAAAAGGGAATAGAGCAAGACAGTGGTCTCACTTGGACCAGTAACAATGGAGGTAAGGAGAAGATAAACTTTGGAAGGCAAAACTAACATGACACCATATGGAAAGTTCAGATAATAATGTTACAGGCTCTAAAGTTGGGACTGCATTTTCAGCTGCTCACAATGGACTTGTAATAGATAGTAGACATGACAGTGCAAGTGTGTGCATGATTGTGCATGTTCGTGTATGCATGTGCATGTGTGTGCATGTTTGTCTATGTAGAGCAACTTGGGGATGTATTACAGAATGGTTTGTACTGTCACATTCAGGGTATTTACATTCTCTCTTGTTTCATTTTCTCATACTGTACATTCAGAAATTCAGAGATGCCATACAATGTGCCCCAGGACACACAGCTAAATCTCTGACTTCAAATGCCGGCACATTTGTGTTATATGTGAGAACTGTTCTTTGGTCAGGGACATCTGAAGTGAGCCTCTCAACTTGTTTTTCAGGCTGGGGGTGGACTGGGGGCTTCACGCCCTGTTCAGTCATCACGATTTGGGAGGAATGCTCCATCATTACTACTGCCAGACCCCTATCCGTTCTCACCAGCACTAGTGTGGCTAAGCCACCAGCATCTCTTAGTTGGCACAGCCTCCCATAAGTAACCCTTATCTCTACTTTGCCTAGTCATTAATACATTTTAGACAGCTTCCTTCTCTCTTAAAACTATAGCGACTGCCCATTGCCCTTAGATTAGAGCCTACATTTCTGAATATGGCTTTATTTTTATGATCTGGCCTGAGGCATGGTTTCTGCCAAACAATAATGGGATCTGGCTAGCTGAACTTTCATCTCAACGGTAAATATTGTATTACTGTTTAGTCAGGACACTGGACATGTTATTTGGAATCTTCTAGTGGACCCCCTTATCTCTTAAGCACTATCCAGATGTTATATAATGCTGGAGAGGCGGGGTGTTAGCAAGATCGCTCAGGGTAAAGAAAATAGTAGGTTAGAAGTGTTAGAAGAGGATGTCACTCACAGATAAACATGTGGCATGTGAGAGCACAAAGAGAAAGCATGAACTGGTCAGTCAGTAAATAACCAGCATACATAGCACAGGCTTGCTACACTGTGGCTGCTGGCTGGCTCCGTGGTAACAGTGGAGCCTAGCTTAGCTGTTGCCTCCAGGGTGGAGTCTGGCAGGGAGACAGGTACTATTGTGCAGTGAGTTAAGGAGAGAGAGGAGCCTAGGGTGTTTTGAGACATGATGAAAGACGACCATCAAGGATATTGGAAAGACAGACAGACAGACAGACAGACAGACAGACAGAGGAAGAATAAGAGTCTCATGACACTAAGATCTGAACACTGAAACCAAACATGGGGTTGCCTGTGTGCTGGGTACTGAGTCAGCAGAGGTCATGAAAACCCATTACAGGCAGAGACAGTGCCATGCAAAGGTCCAGGGGACTAGGCGGGTTCAAGAACAGCACTCTGGACATATACAAGAAGAAACAAGACAAAGGCTCACCTTAGCTAGAGGTGCTTACAGAAAGGGTCTGGGGGTGGTGCTAGGGATACAGACACACAGCCCCTGACAAACGTCAACTGCAATGTGTAAGCCCTGCTGAGGCCCTGAGTGACAGCTAGCAGGGTTCCATGAAGAATGCTTGTTTTTACTTCAGATGCCCCGGCACTCTATTTGACACAGCTGTGGGATCTGAGCTGAGAGAAGCATCGCTCAGGCATTTGACAGAGAAGACACCATCGGACAGAAAAGCAGAAAGGGGGAGGCAGGCACAGCAGGAGCTGGGCTAAATGAATAGCCATGGGGAAAGACAATTTCTGTGTGGTCAAGAGAGGGCAAGAAAGACTTACGAGACCCCCACCCCAACCCCTCCATCCCATGCTGATCCAAGTTCATTTGTTTGAACTTTGGATCTGTAGCCAGAGATGGCTTCCTGGGGCGGTGGGGAGGGAGAAGTGAAGATTTGTGTGGTCTCAGGAGTGTAGCCAGAGGAGCAATTACTTTTTCAGGTCCTGCTGAATGAAGTTTGTGGCTGCCACTAGTCAGAGGACACGGTTGTCAAGAAGAGAGGTTCTCTTGCCTGACCTCTGAAGGGAAGGGTTGGTCCAGGGAATCATCAAGGTGTTACTGTGCGAAGATGATAAAATTCATGTTACTAGTTGGATTAGGCAGGGTAAGGAAATAGGGAGATGAGGAAGTCAAGTGAAGGAAAGTAACGGCTTTATTTATTTTTTTAATTTTAATTTAGTCTTAGCAGCACTAAGGATCAGAAGATGAGAGTCAGAGCTTCTGATGCTGGGCAACCTCCTAGTTGCTATGCTGGCTCTACCCTGCCCTCTGCCTTTCCATGAACACACTTTGTCATTGTTTAAATTTAAAGTGCTATGTTCTGTCATTTTAATTTTTCAATACTTTTAATTTAATTTAATTTTTTGTTTTGTCGAGACAGGATTTCTCTGTGTAGCCCTGGCTGTCCTGAAGCTCACTCTCTAGACAAGGCTGGCCTTGATCTCAGAGATCCACCTGCTTCTGCCTCCTGAGTGCTGGGATTAAAGTTGTACCATCCAACAGTGTAATTTCAATTTTTATTGTAAAATACTTACTAAAAACTCAACCTTGAAGACCAGTATAATTTGCAAAGCCGCATAGGAATCAGTCTGTAAGAGATAGAACAACTTTCCAGACCCTTCCTGCTCCTGTCAGATATGATCTGGGCACTCTCGGGGACTTAAGTCAAGCAATCAGCAGGCCTCCAAGTTGAAGAGCTAGACATGAACAGGACCATTCCAAGGCAACACTGGGTATGAGAAGAACTGCAGAAAGAGTCTGGAGAGGGGCTGTGGGATTGGAGATTAGACTCTGAGCTGTCTTACACAGCGCACATGCTCAGTGCTAAGCTGAGAACAGCTCTGTGACTCTTTAGGGGAAAGGTGTTGCAAAGGCCATCATTATTTTCCTCCAGATGATGATGGAATTTACTGCATCCCCGCTGTCAAGGGGAAACAATAGTTGGAGAGACACCCATTTCCAGAGCTGGTTTCTGCGGGGAGGTGTGCGTGCAAAGCCATGAATGCTGACTACGCTGCTTTATACCCAGACAAGAGTAAAGAAATCACCTGTGTCTGTGCAGTTTTGATGTAGCTTTTGGGTAAATGACACTGGAAAGAATGGAGGGGGTCAACAGGATGCTGTCTGATGGAAACGCAAGCCTTCTATCCCCTACCTGACTACATGGCCTAACCAAATTTCAAGAGCATAGAAGCCTATGACTGTCTACTAACTTCCCAGAGGTCTGTGGGCTTTCCACTAAAACATGGGCTTTGGAGTCTGACAACTATCTGTATCCTGGATTGCTGCCCTCCAAAAAAGTCCTTGACCTCACCTTCTGTGCTTCTTGAATGTCACATTTAAGTAGATTTACCAAAGTTGCTGAAAAGACCAAATTACAATAGAACTCATATGTCAAATACTGTATTATGTATGTAAAATCAGTAAGTGTGAGTTCCTAACTATGACTTTTTATTGAGAAATATGTTCTTGGATTTCAAGCAACTTACTAAAAAAATCTTATTTATAAATTGGGGGTGGGGGTGAGGAGTAAAATCCAATCCTAATTGCTTATAACACTTCAGTTGTAGGTGAAGTACGAGTAATCCCAGCATAGGGACATGCATTTTATGTAAGTGATAAATTACTGAAGATCTTGCATAAATCAAAACTTGCATAATGCATGACTAATTTTCCCACTGGAATAAATATAAAGTCTGAAGATGCTAGCACATAAATCTACAACCACACAGTACAGGTTGCTTTAATGTAGTCCTGTATTTCCTTGGCATTATCTATAATATTCTACAAATTGCTTTCTCTGAAATTAGTGTAGCAGGTATGTTTCTCTCTTTGTTTTATTACAACTAACCTTCCCTTTCAAGTATCTCTTCAGAACTAGTGCCCAAACCAGTTCTATCAGTTAATGAGCATATTTATGGTATTGCTTTCCAGTTACAAATAGACCCAGTTATACCAACAATGATTATTCAGAGGAAGACACAATTGTAATCAGCACCATTCACAGAAGTGCCTCTTATGACAAAGCACAGTGGGTTTGTCCACTCTATAGCACTAAAGTGGGCTCCATTAAACTAGAGGTAACCATAGCCACCATTTCATTCAACTTCCCTTTCTCCTTTGAGTTGACATAATTCTTGATATTCTTCGTTGAAGTACTTGTGTTATATTCACACATAAGATGAAATTTTGTTACTACTTTGCAGATGTGTTTTTCCATATAAAATATGGCCCCGACAGAATCCCAAGATCAGAGGAAATGCAACATTGCAGATGGATTCTTATGTCTAATTGGTGAATCTATCAGCAGCAGATTGTAACTGTGATACCTATCGGCTCTAATAGTGTGATGGTTTGAATATGTGTGGCCCATTGGAAATGTCACTATTAGAAGGAATGGCCTCATTGAAATAAGTGTGGCCTTGTTGGAGGAAGTATGTCACTGTGTAGGCAGGCTTTGAGGACTCCTAGTGCTGCTCAAGGTCCATCCAGTGGAGAAGAAAGTCCCCTCCTGGCTGCATGTGGAGGACAGCCTCATCCTGGCTGCCTTCAGATAAAGATGTAGAACTGTCAGCTCTACTAGAACTATGTCTATCTGCAGGCTTTCATGCTTCCTGGCATGATGATAATGGATCAAACCTCTGAAACTGTAAGCCAGCCTCAATTAAATGGTTTCCTTTATATAGGTTACTTTGGTCACGGTATCTCTTCACAGCAATAAAACCATGGGTATTATCTGTACCAGTATTAAAGAGTAGGAACCAATAAGCCAGCTGCAGTTTCTTGAGGAAGAAAAAGTATCTGACCTCATTTGACAAGAACACTAGAGAACATTGAGACTTGGAATTCCCAGGCTCTAGAACTCATCCATCAGTGTAAACAGGGTAAGAATACTTCTATGAAGAAGGCAAGCTAGTCAATACGAATCCACTGAGGAAAGGGAGAAGGGATGGGTAGCTGACAGATTAGGGAAGCATCGTTTATCAGCTCAACACATTCCATAAACCTCAATGGAGGTGTCAGAAACATTCACCAGGTCAACGCAGTCCATAAACCTCAATGGAGGTATCAGAAATGTTCATCAGGTCAACACAGTCCATAAACCCCAATGCAGGTGCTAAAGGATCTTAGCAATGTCAACCTCTTGGTTATGGCACAGTTCTATAGTAATTAATGCAAGATGTTACCTTGTCACTAAGAGGGATGGTTGAAGGGCATGAGAGACTATTATATTATAATGTGTCCTTAAATAGCATGCTAACACTCGGGGAGGGGTGGGCAGGATCTTTTGATATAAGCTTGGTTCTCTTGGAACTCACTGCATGGTCCAGGCTGGCCTCATACTCACAGAGATCTGCCTGCCTCTGCCAGCTAAGTGCTGGGATTAAAGCTGTATGCCACTATACCTGACATGCAAATCATTTCTCAAAGGGGGGGACTTAAGCATTGAGGTGGAGATGCTAATAACATTTTATTGCAAGGATATTCATATAGTGTTATTCATAGTTACAAAATGTTATAAGACTACCTAAGTATCTAATGTTATGAAATTAGTTCACTATAAAGATGATGATATCTGTACTCAAAATTTACTATGTGGCCATTAAAATAGAAAAGTATATAAAATTTGGGAAATGTTTACAACATATTTTCATAGAATATGACATAAAACAATGTGACCACAGTTTTGTAGACCATAAATGATATTACATTGTTATGTACAGAAAGGATAAAAAATGTCTAATTCTAGTAATAAGCTACTAGGTTAAAGCTGAGTTTCTTTTTTTTCTAAGTGTGTTGGCTAAAATTTCTTGCATGAAAACCATTCAGTCAAGTGACCATATTTATTCTCACAAGGGGGACTCTATCAAGCATCACAGTAAGCAAGGTGTGAAGCCCATGGTCCAGCACACGGGCCACACAGAGGTAGGCGAGTGTGCTTACAAACAAACACACCCAGGATTGTGAACTCAAAGGCTCAGATCAAGACTCCTGATCTCAAGGGCATATTTATACAGAATCACAAGATGTGGTACTCTGTAAGAAAAGTGATGTAATAGGATACATCACTGTTTATCTTTGGATTCCCTAGAGATCCAGTGTCACCCATTTTGTGCTGAGTCATAGTCTCCTGGATGTCTGCTGTCAGCCATGATTTTTTCTGACTCACACAGAATATCCATATCAGCACTGTACTATCTAAACATAAAATGTCCTTTATAGACTTCTGTTCTCAACACAGGTGATATCCACCTCCCTTCCTGAAAAATCCTGGCAAAAAGGGCTGGACAAAATTGAACAAGCAATTGCTATGAGGATATAAATTCTTATCCTTCCTAACACAAGGTTCTTGGCTTCAAGCAGCCTCTCCCTGATCTCAGTTGCTGTCAGAATCCATCTTTTCATCTATATAGCTTCCAAGTGACCACTCCATGATCCTTGTCTCTTGAGCACCCCAGGTTAATTTCTTAGGAAAAGGGAGATTTAGACATCCACATTAGTGAAGTATCTATTGACAGCCATAAGCCATCTCGATTCATGCATTGTTAGTATTTATAGAAGACTGAAACAGAAGCATGGGGCAGTTAAATTGTTGTCACAAGTACACAACAACATGAGGACTCAGCTGACACTCAGATCTGACCCCAGAATTTATGGTCTTTCTCATACAGAACAAGCTATTATAGCAATGGTCACCTGTAGGAACAGCTCCCAACAGAGATGCCTTTCTGTTCCTGTCTGCTGCTAGACCCCTGGTGCTTGTTCATTGAGCATTCTGGAACAGCAGATAGCTTTATAGCTAAAGCAGTCTTGGCAGAATCACTGAGGTCAGAAATGAAACCAGGGAAAAGCTTTAACCTGGTTGATCTGTACTCAATCTATAATATATATGCTTGTATGCAAATTAAAACACTTATGATAAAATATTAAATAGTGAAAGATTTAGAAAGAAACTCCAGTCCCTTGCTTTAAAAAGAAAACATGAAATCCAATTATACAAAAAGAAAACAGACAAGTTAGGGTTAAGAAATGATTTACCCAAAGTTTCAGAAAATATTGCACTAGTTTTCTTTGTAAAAAAGAAAAAGAAAAAAAGAAAAAAATTATTATACTGGAAAGAAAGTTTCCGAGAACATTAATATCTTCTACCCAAAAAGATGAGAAGCAAAGGCCGATTGATGCCTGAGCTGAGTCAAAAGTGATGTGGTTCTGAAGAAGTATCTCTGGACAGACACGGTTTCAAATGGTCCAGTAAATTCCTGACCTTCATCATCAACCATCCTGCACTCCTCCAGATGCTCAGCCCAGAAGCCTGACCCATTCTTGATCTTTTTATTTTATCAAAAAGAAATTCACAAAGTCCTCTTGTCTCTAACCTGAACACTTTTCAAGGACCCAATCTTTTCTCCTTACCTCCACTCCTGCTCCTCTGGTCCAAGACACTTGCAGGACACAGCAACAGTTCCCTAGGGGACTCCCTGTTTTACCCTGGTCTCTGGAGAATGTAGTTCTATGCAGCACTAGGATTATCCTTTTAAACTAAGAGATATATCATACATGTCTATCAAAGGTGTGCAACACTTCTCACTCAGAGTAAAGCTGACTCCAAGCTGGAGCCTCCCAGATTGCCCAGGCCCTTTGTCAGTTCTTTGGCCTCGTCTACCACACTCTTCCTTTTTCTTTCCACTCCAACCACAGGCTGAGGAATTCATAGGCATGCCAAATGCCTTCTTGCCTCAGAGCCTGTTAGAAGTTGGGTCTGAAATGCCCCCCAGAACTCATGAACAGCTGATGGTACTGTTTGGAGACATGGAACCTAGTTGGCAGAAATAAGCCACTAGGATTGCACTTTTGAGAGATGTAGGCTAGCTCCTCTTTCCAGTTCATGATTCACTGAAATGTGAGAAGCTCCTGCCTCCTCCTGCTTCCTCCACTATAAAGTCTGCCATGACTTCTTCATTGTGACAGACTAAAACCGAGAACTGAACGAAATCTCCTCTCTGAGGTGGTCTCTGGCATCTCTCTGGTCACCTCGTGATGAGAAAAGTAATTAGCACAGAGCCCTTGCCCATACTGCTTCATCTTTAACATTTTTCATCCAAACCACACTCAGCCCTTGATAACTTTCACGCTCTTCACCCAACTCCACAGTTACTGTCATATCTATGACATTTTTTGTCATTGGTCATGCTCTTTATTGCTTTGTTTTCCCATGAGATGCAGGTACCATGAGGCTTGGGGTCTGGATCTTTTTCTCCTCTGCTCTAACAACACTAAGTGCCAGTTTATTGAACATAAAATGAAAACAAAACAAAAGAAAAACTATGTCCATCCCAACCCCTACTCTGAATATCCAAACACAATTGGTAAAATCAGCTCTGTGGTCAGTGGAAGGTGGAAGATGAGATTTTACTGCGTTAGCTTGTCCTTGTCAATAAGCATTTGAGAATGATAATAATAAAATATTTCATCCCTTAATAGAAGTGATGAACAATAAACATGTTGTCGTACTCATATATCAGACTTTTATTTGCATTATAAAATCATTTTGGCAGCTGTGCAACAATAAAAAGTTAAGATTATGAGTTACACGAAAACAAATAAAATCTGGTCCCTCTGATGTGAAATGCTCTAGCCATTTGTCTTAGCTGCGCATCCCTTCCTTGGCTAACAGTATTTCTAAATTGTGCTCCCAAAGTAGCAAACCTCACTGCCCTTACGTACTCTGTCAGGCCTTAGTAAAGAAGCCACTCATTATAATCTGTATTTCCCTTGGTTTCAGGCTAATTTGCTTGTCTAATCCTAGTTCAGTCATTCTTTTTTTTTTTCCATTTTTTTATTAGATATTTTCTTAATTTACATTTCAAATGCTATCCCGAAAGTTCACTCTACCCTCCCCCCACCCTGCTCCCCTACCCACCCATTCCCACTTCTTGGCCCTGGCATTGCCCTGTATTGAGGCATATAAAGTTTGCAATACCAAGGGGCCTCTCTTCCCAATGATGCCGACTAGGCCATCTTCTGATACATATGCAGCTAGAGGCACAAGCTCTGGGGGTTCTGGTTAGTTCATATTGTTGTACCTCCTATAGGGTTGCAGACCCCTTCAGCTCCTGTGGTACTGCCTCTAGCTTCTCTATTGGAAGCCCTGTGTTCCATCCTATAGATGACTGTGAGCATCCACTTCTGTATTTGCCAGGCACTGGCATAGCCTCATACAAAACAGCTATATCAGGGTCCCTTCAGCAAACTCTTGCTGTCCTATGCAATAGTGTCTGAGTTTGGTGACTGGTTATGGGATGGATCCACGGGTGGGGAAGTCTATGGATGGTCCATCCTTTCGTCTTAGCTCCAAACTTTGTCTCTGTAACTCCTTTCATGGGTATTGTGTTCCCTATTCTAAGGAGGAATGAAGTATCCACACACTGGTCTTCCTTCTTCTTGATTTTCTTGTGTTTTGCAAATTGTATCTTGCGTATTCTAAGTTTCTGGGCTAATATCCACTTAACAGTGAGTGCATATCTAATGACTTCTTTTGTGATTGGGTTACCTCACTAAGGATGATATCCTCCAGATACTTCCATTTGCCCAAGAATTTCATAAATTCATTGTTTTTAATAGCAGAGTAGTAGTCCATTGTGTAAATGTACCACAATTTCTATATCCATTCCTCTGTTAAGAGACATCTGGGTTCTTTCCAGCTTCTGGCTATTATAAATAAGGCTGCTATGAACATAGTGGAGCATGTGTTCTTATTACCAGTTGGAACATCTTCTGGGTATGTGTACAGGAGAGGTACTGCTGGAACCTCCGGCATTACTATGTCCAATTTTCTGAGGAACTGCCAGACTGACTTCCAGAGTAGTTGTACAAGCTTGTAATCCCACCAGCAATGGAGGAGTGTTCCTCTTTCTCCACATCCTTGCCAGCATTTGCTGTCACCAGAATTTTTGATCTTAGCCATTCTGACTGGTGTGAGGTGGAATCTCAATGTTGTTTTGATTTGCATTTCCCTGATGATTAAGGATGTTGAATAATTTTTCAGGTGTTTCTCAGCCATTTGGCATTCCTCAGTTAAGAATTCTTTGTTTAGCTCTGTATCTCATTTTTAATGGGGTTATTCATTTTTCTGGAGTCTAGCTTCTTGAACTCTTTGTATATATTGGATATTAGTCCCCTATCAGATTTAGGATTGGTAAAAATCCTTTCCCAATCTGTTGGTGGCCTTTTTGTCTTATTGACAATATCTTTTGCCCTACAGAAGCTTTGTAATTTTATAAGGTCCCATTTGTCAATTCTTGATCTTACAGCACAAGCCATTGCTGTTCTGTTTAGGAATTTTTCCCCTGTGCCCATATCTTTGAGGCTTTTCCCCACTTTCTCCTCTATAAATTTCAGTGTCTCTAGTTTTTTGTGAAGTTCTTTGATCCATTTAGACTTGAGCTTTGTACAAGGAGATAAGAATGGATCAATTTCCATTCTTCTACATGATAACTGCCAGTTGTGCCAGCACCATTTGTTGAAAATGCTGTCTATTTTCCACTGAATGGTTTTAGCTCCCTTGTCAAAGATCAAGTGACCATAGGTCTGTGGATTCATTTCTGGGTCTTCAAATCTATTCCATTGAGCTACCCATCTATCGCTGTACCAGTACCATGCAGTTTTTATCACAATTGCTCTGTAGTACAGCTTAATGTCAGGCATGGTGATTCCCCCAGAGGTTCCTTTATTGTTTAGAATAGTTTTTGCTATTCTAGGTTTTTTATTATTCCAGATGAATTTGCAAATTGCCCTTTCTTACTCACTGAAGAATTGAGTTGGAATTTTGATGGGCATTGCATTGAATTTGTAGATTGCTTTTGTCAGGATACCCATTTTGACTCTATTAATCCTGCCAATCCATGAGCATGGGAGATCTTTCCATCTTCTGAGATCTTGTTCTATTTCTTTCTTCAGGGGCTTGAAGTTCTTGTCATACAGATCTTTCACTTCCTTAGTTAGAGTCACACCAAGGTATTTTATATTATTTGTAACTATTGTGAAGGGTGTTGTTTCCCTAATTTCTTTCTCAGCCTGTTTATCCTTTGTGTAGAGAAAGGCCATTGATTTGTTTGAGTTAATTTTATATCCAGCTACTTCACTGAAGCTGTTTATCAGGTTTAGGAGTTCTCTGGAGGAATCTTTAGGGTCACTTATATATACCATCATATCATCTGCAAATAGTGATTTTTTGACTTCTTCCTTTCCAACTTGTATCCCCTTTATCTTCCTTTGTTGTGGAATTGCTCTGACTAGGATTTCAAATACTATATTGAATAGGTAGGGGAGAAAGTGGGCAGCCTTGTGTAGTCCCTGATTCTAGTAGGATTACTTCCAGTTTCTCTCCACTTACTTTGATGTTGGCTATTGGTTTGCTGTAGATTGCTTTTATTATGTTTAGGTACGGGCTCTTTAGCCTATCTCATCAGAAATGTCTTTTCATTCTGGCTGTGGATCTCAGCTATTTCTCTAGCACCATGCCTGCCTGCCACTATGCTCCCAGCATGAGGATAGTGGACTAAGCCTTTGGAACTATTGCTTATGGGAGATGAACACATGAAGAATTGCTCAAATGTCATGCATTTGGCCCTACTGAAAGTTTAAAAAAAAAGAAAACAAAGAGAAAGAAGAGAAAGAGAAGTAGAATACAAATTGGAATGACAGAAAGACACTCAGAGAAAAATATATGCCAAAGATGTTGACATGAACCCCAGAGATCAGCCCATTGGTATTCAGGTGCAAAATGTAAGGTATAACAAATGCCACAAATGGAGTCATGTAAGTTCAAATGGAGAATGGCCCTTGTTTTATCTTTCTTGAATCAGTGCAAGTTCAGTTCCTAATGACAGCTCAGGGCCATTGATGCACCCCTCAGAGCTCATAGCAGAGATGTGAAACAATGGGCTTGCATTAGAACAAAAGGTACTGGGGTACTGGGGAAAACTTGACCACAAATGATTCACCCCAGGACCATGTTGGAAGTGATGGTAAAATAAGACCCTTTAGAAGTTGAATTCTAAAAGTTGCTGAAACCAAAAACAGAATCTTCTCCAGAAATTGAATATACTTGAAAGTTACAAAAAAAAAAGTAAACATACCAAAAATCCTCCCCCTCTTCCTACTTCCCCCTCCTCCTTCTCTTCCTCCCCTTCCTCCCCCTCTTCCTACTTCCCCCTCCTCCTTCTCTTCCTCCCCTTCCTCCTCCTCTTTGCCCCTTCCTTCTTCCTGTCCTCTTCCTCATCCTCCTCATCTTTTCCCCTCCTTCTCCTTTTCCTCCTCCTCCCCCTCCTCCTCTCTTTCCCTCCTCCCCCTCCTCCCTCTACTCCCCCTCTCCTCCTCCTCCTCCTGTCCTCTTCCTCCTCTTCCTCTGAGACTTCAAAAAGCAGGAGAGTGACTGCAAAGAGAAAAGGGGATCAAGAAGAAAAAGAAAGGAATGTTCAAAAACTAAAACCAGTTAGTCTAAAGAGACAAATCTATGGAGACACTTCCTGAAGCAGCTACTGTGACAGGGAAGAGGCCAAGGAAACGTTGGGCTTCTGAAGCAATAGAGTTCTGGGGAGAATAGCAGATAGGTCCATTTGGTTCTGAGGCAAGTTCAAAAGACACCATCATTGTCCAGAGAAGAAAGGGTCTGACAGAAATGGGGAATCCAAAGTCATTGCAGGGCTGAGAACAGGAGCAGAAGCCCAGGCAGGAGTCCTCCGGGTAGTCAGAAGCAAAATGAGGAACTGGCCATAACGAACTCCCAGTGAAGAGCAGAATGGAAGAAAGGACACAGCAAGACATACACTGATGGATATGGAAGAGTTCAGGGAACCCCCAGGGGATGAAGGGCAGAGGGTACACAGCACTGCGGCAGTTACCTGGGAAGAAAAGGGCTCTGCTTTCTTACTGAATATCTTTAGAAAGAGTGTGCACACACACACGCACGCGCGTGCGCACACACACACACACACACACACACACACACACACAAACACAATTGAAAATTCTCTTATTAAAAAAAATCTTTGGACTCAGGGAAGACATAAGCACTGAAGGCCCTGCATAAGCAGAGATCTTTCAAGAGCTCCAAGGACAAGCGTGGTAGGAGACCTGAGTCATCCCACGAGACCAAAGTGATGCTGGTCACACCCAGAGAACACACAGCATCAATGCCATAGATGTGTTATGAGTTGGAGTAATTTATACAAAAAAAATCTCATTTCTCACATTTAATTGGTGATGCTGATGTAGAATTGTATTGCCCTGGTGAGTTAGCTTCCACTTTCTTGGTACATTGTAACTTTATAGTTGATTAAGACATGAAGGATTAATATTTTCTTTGTATAATCAATAACATTATGACTAATCTTTTAACACTAGAAATACGCTATAATTTTCTCTTTAGCGGAATCCCTTTGGATCGGGTTGAGAAATCCTGCCCTCTATTAGAGCTCTCATTTCTTTCACAGTGTCTCTCCCACTCTCCATTCCTTAATATTCCATAACTAAAGGGCCAGCCTTGCCAACAGCCTTCAGCTTTCCACTTTGTGATAGCCCCTGGCAGCCTCATGGACAACTGGCCCTCTCTTTCTTCTGACCTAGAAGGTTCATGATGACACAGGGACATGCCATCATTGCCAGCCTTGACACTCATGGGAGTAACATAGAGTAGTTATCATTCAAACTATTCAGTAAGTAGGATGCAGAGGGCACCACCCAGTCAGGACAGGTGTCTATAAGGCACAGGGTTAGCCAGACCACTTCACCTCTGCTGTATGCCACTGAATGTTCCACCCCACCTAGGTCCTTCTTCCTCAAGCGAAAGAGAGCTCCCAGGAGGTCTGTTACCTTGCTAGTGTCAGAACACCCTGATTCTGCAGAGCTACCCCTACAGAATCTGACTCTCACTGTCAATACTGTTTATCAAAACTCAGAGGCCAACATAATGGGAGAGAAGGGCATACAGCCAGGTAGTCTGAGAAATAGTAGACCATATTAGTAGTTAAAGTTACAAGTTCTTTGGCCAAATATCATGAGTTTGGATACTAGCTTCTATAACAAGCCAGGGTGGCCTCAGCAGGCCATCACTGCCTCTATTCCTTTTATAAAAAAAGGATGTAAATAAAGAAAATATCTTTAAAAGGGGGGGCATAAAGCTAAATCCTTAGTTGGATTTCTAAGGACAATTAAGAGATTGCCCAGAAAGCTCTTAGAACAGTAATTATCCCTCATTGCTAGGTCCATTATGGAGAATTACATAACACCCAATCCTGCAGGAAATGACCTCCTTGACAGAGCCTTTATCAGAGGTGTCTTAGATTACAGAATACAATTCCTAATTTTGGAACTGGATCAGAAGCCTCCCTCCACAACTACAGCAACCTGAAAAAAGGTATCTTTGGCAGTAAAATAGAGTTGTGGTCTTCTACAGCAGAGAACCTATTTGGGGAAATGTGGTAAGATTGTTTACCCCACAAGCTAATGCTTCACCCACAGTGTGGAAGTTGGACATCATACTGATCACCTTGGAACCACAGTCTCAGCCTTCTGGTATATCTTGGACAGAATCCAAAAATAACTGAGCTAAAAGAATAAAGGAGTTAGATGCTCTTAAGAAAATAATGAGGAGGAGGAAGAGGAGGAGGAGAAGGAAGAGGAGAAGAACGAACAAAAGAGAGAGGAGGGAGAGAAGGAGGAAGGGAAGGAAGAGAGGGAGGGAGGGAGGGAGGGAGGGAGGGAATGGTTAGTTTGGCTTATAACATCAGAGATACCAACCTTGGTTACTTAGCCTTATTGCTTTGGGTACATTATGGTGGAATATGTGATTGAGGAGTTCTCTTCACCTCGTGGTGGCCAAGAAGTGGGAAGAGAAGAGGGATAAGAAGAGAGGAAAAGCAAGAGGGAGGATCTCTAAGTTCTCTTTAAAGGAAGGCCTCTGGTGAGCTAGCTTCCTTCTTCTAGACTCTGCCTTCTAAATGGCCATCCAAGAGCTCCATGGTCTAGGAACTAAATTTTCAACCTATGCATTCTTTAAGGAACCTTCATATTGCAACTGTTACAGCCCCCAAATGAGAGAACCACTAGCTCCAGGCTAAGGAATCCAACACTAGATGTCCAAGCCACTGGAATTCAACACTTAAAGAATACCTTAATTGAACCCTCTGTAATCCCAAGCTCATCGCTCCAATACTATATTCACAGAATTAATGAAGTTGTGAAAGCATTAATTGTGTTTAAGCAATGCTGTCTGTATACACTGTGGCATTTCAAAAAGGCATTTGGAGAAGTTTATTTTAGACTCAGCAATTTACAGCGTTCACATTGCCTCGCTATTACAGAAAGAATACTTTAAAATTATGATGTGAAAACATTTAATTAACTTTTAATTGAAATGACTCCAGGAAGAAAATTATAAATAGCACATTCATCTTCACTGTGTTTTCATTAAAAGACACAGGAAGTGATCAATGAATGATGAACAATGAACCATGTTGCATGGAGTGTGGTTGCCCAAAGCAGACTCACAGAACTTTCTAGAATAATAATTAGTAGTTACTAGTGGAGCCATCCCCAACCAGTGAGTCCAGAATTCTCAAAATGAACCACCAAGGCTCAACTTAGCATCTTCTATGTGTGAGAAATGGGCAGCATAGACTGAATCGAAGCTGAAACTCTGTAATACAGAACTTGCCTGGCAGGCACGAGGGGTTGACACCTAAGGGGAAAAAAATCCACAATGAGGTGAATTTTAGATACAAGTTAGTGGAATAATACGTACTGACCTCTGCCCTTCACCTCAGAGCATACAATTTTACATCACAATAACATGAGTGGTTTCACAGTATCCAGATCAGAGGACATGGAAGGAAAAGCCCAGATCCTACAAACCTTCATGCTGGGCTTTGGATACTGACCCCACAAGAGCTTTACAAGCACATCATTGCAGATACTCAGTCATCAAATCTGGAGTGCTCATTTTCTTACACTCCACAAATAATTCAACAATAAATTATATTAGTTATTTCTGCTTTTTAACTATATCTGGAATCCAACCTCTTCTCCACTCCACTAACATCCAAATTCACAGTCCTATCATCCCCAAATGATTATTACCTGACAGCTTCCTAGGTGTTCTCCATGCTGTGGACTGGAACTATGCCGTGGCTTGCTTCTGCTCATGTGTGTTCCTTTCACTCAGAGTAAGATCTCTTTGATGCTTTTCAGGCCCTTCAGCCACACTCTTACCCCCAGGACTTATCATTGATGTTTCCCCTTCTTGAAATTTCCTTATAATGGCCTTGTAGAATGTAGCCATATGGAGTGAACTACAATCCAGAAATGGAGGGCACACCTGTGAGAGATTATTTTTGCTTGGTTTGAAGTGGGTAAATCAATCTACTTCTAGTCTGAACTTTTCTGATAGGAAGACACACACCTTTGATCTGGATCTTGAGGCAGGAAGGCACACCTTTAATCTAGACTGCACCTTTTGCTGAAGGCCTAGATAAGGACATAGAAGATGGAAGCCTTTGTTCTTTGTCGGATCCTAATTCTCTGGACAACCATCTGAGACATAGACCCTTGTGGACTGAACAACTTATGGATTACTGAACTCTCCATTCATAGCAAGCTATTGTTGGATTAGTTGGAAATGACTTTAAGAAATTCCTCCCACCCAACTTTCTAGAGAATCCTGACTAATACACCTCTCTAGATAGCTGCATGGCTTTCTTGCTTTCTGTACTTCTCCAGTGAAGCTTCAAGTGTTACCTTCTGAGTGATGCCTATGAACTTTGTACTAATGACTTTCATGCAAGCATAAAAAATACCAAGATAATTTAAAACCTGTAACAGCAGAAAAATATGTGGGTTGGTTTGGGAACAGAATGAAGGAGTCCCTCCTTTCCTTGTTATACTTTTATATTTGACAATGAAATAGTTAATGGAAACCTCACATTATAATACCACTGAGTAGCAACCCAGATTAGATCAGAGAAATCCTAGTAACCCACCCTAGTTGTAGAGTCTCCAGTTGATAGGCTTTTTCAGTCTAGTGTGATTGTCGTGGACTAGTCTGGATGACATTGGGTAGAACCTTATTTCCTTGAGGCTGGAAGTTGTTAGCTCTGATATATGACTGAGGCTTTCATTTTTTTCTTGTCCCTCCTGCCACATGGCTACTTACATGAGTCATTTCTGATGGCTTCTTGAAACATCTAGGCAAGCTCCAAACAGTCCAGTGGGTGTACTGAATTCTCAGTGAGCGCCCAAGGACATTTCACCTTCTCCAAGACTTGAGCCATACCCTGCCACCTACTCACATATGTGTACTACCAGCTGGCAATGTGTGAGCTTGCATTACTCGAGGGCACAGTTCTCAGATTTATAGTTCAAAGTCACATCAAGTATTTCCCATACACTAGAGGCTAGACACTCATCCTTTGTCGCTAAGAAAACTCCAAATTGGCAGCAGACATCCAGCATTAGAACCAGGTATTCTGGGCTGGAGAGGCAGCTCAGTGGGTAAAATCCATTGCTGTGCATGTATGAGGACCCGAGTTGAAAGCTACAGGGCCCACATAGAAGTCAGACACTGTGCCACTCTGTGATAACAGGGACACCCACAGAAATGTACCAATCATGGTGCAACCATTCTGGCACACATGGAGAAAAAAATGAAAGAGACCTTGTCTCAAACAAGGTAGAAGGCAAAGACTAACACCTGAGGTTGTCCCCATGCCATCCACAGGAGCTTCATGGCACATGAACTTCTATATGCATGGGAATGCTACACACACACACACACACACACACACACACACACACACACAGATAGAGACAGACAGAGAGACAGAGAGAGACAGACATGCAGAGACAGAGATACACAGAGATGGAGAGAGGGCAAGAAAGAGAAACAGTCTGACAGAGACACAGAGACAGAGACACACAGAGAGAAACAGAGACACAGAGACATGCAGAAACAGAGACAGAGAGAATTTTAAAAGCAAAAAATAAAATAAAAGAATCTCATGGATGAGTAACTGAAGAGATTAATGTGCTCCAGAGAGCACTACAGTGAGACTGTGTAACCTGCTCTCCCATTAACTGGAACATACTGGCCGAATTACCTCCTCTACCAGATGAGGGGCCAGGGAAGATGGCTGATCCTGCTTCCCACATGTATAACCTTCTACCACTGCAATCCTGAGTTCCTGCCATGTGCAAGACCCTGAATAACTATCTCATAATGACTCTTAGGAAGTCTTCATCATCGCAGGCAGGAATCCAGAGAGGCAGGGTCCCAGAGGAAGAAGCTGATACTGGAGAGGAGCTGGAGAAGCTAATCACATGCTGCAGACTGAAGCGTCAGCTATGGCTGCCTGACAGAACAGACACTCACACTAGTGCTCATTTGCTTTCCTTATCCCACTTCCTCTTTCTATAATATCTGTTGCCCAGAGTGGATTGTAGAATCCTTGCACTACACAGCCTCTGCCTAGCAGCTGTAGTGGTATTGAACATACTTCCTCACCCAGTCAATGTCTATGCCTCAGTTCTGCCATCTATTAAATGGGAGTGTTCCTTTGGTTTAGCCCTGTGTGAAACACTTTGGCCTCTGTGGGAGGAAGGTGGAACAAGAGCATACTCACGTAGTCCACTGTGCTCAGAGGAGACCTGTAGGCTATGGACCAGTAGGTTATGGTGCTGGGGCATGGGCCTGGGGTTTATGGCATAGGCTCTGTGATACTCACACTGGTCATGGTTCTTTAACAGAGGAGCTAAGAGGAGAATAGGGAGTAAGATGGTGTCCTGTTAAGGTCACAAGGAAAGCTGAGCAAGAGAATGAAGGTGCCTTGGCTCAAGTCTCCAGCCTCCCTAAGAGAAGCAAATGTATAGATCTCTCCACAGATCTCTATACTACCCTGGAAGCCACACTGCATCCAGGTGTGGCCCTTCAGAAGGAAACATTTTCCAAAGTGACAAGGGTGAAGTGTCCTTCAGTGTGTGGCTCTGAGAACTCAGCCAAGCCGGTCCAGCAGATATCTCTAATTCAACACAACTGTGGACTCCCATGCTACTACATCCGGGGACTATAAGATAGCCAGAGTGTGTGCAGAGAATGCTGCATAGAATCTACCAGGGCTCACAACACATCCCTAGAGTTATCACTGAAGCAGCCATCCTAAAAGATGCTTGGAAATAGGGGCCTTAAAAAGAGGAAAACAGACTTGGGTTTTCATGTGACTGTGGTCACTAAGTTGTGACTTACATCCAACATAAACTTAAGAGATCTCCACATGGGAAACACTCCCTGCCACAGAGTATATTTCCTCCAGGAGGAAGAGGAGGGAGAGGAGGAGGGGGGAGGAGGGGGAGGATGTAGTACATGATGGACCACAAACTATCAGATCTAATAAATCCCTTTTTTGTCAAGCTGCTCTGGACAGTGTTTTGTCACAGGAACAGAGAAGGAAACGAGAACTCCCCCTCCAGTCTCTCTCAACTACCACTACCAGTGCCTGTTCAACTATGCCTCTGTTATCCTCCTGCATCCCAGGAAAGTAGAGATCTTTCTTCCAGCTCACCACTACACTCCCTTAGTCCCTAGGTCAGTATCACTCAATAAATATTAGGCACTCAATAAATATCTTTGAATAAGTGAATGAACTGCTTCAGGACTCCCCCAGCCTTCTCACTGTTAGCTATTTATGTAAGAAATACTTGATAAATAGCAAACATTAAAACTTAACAAAACATCTTTGAGATCTAGGGTAGAATTTTGTTTGGGGTAAAACATTAGAACTGACTAGAAACATAGTGGAAAGATATGGTGAGAAAATCAGAAAAAAATAATAAACGAAAACCATCCACGGTACTGTGCATACACAATGCCAGCCAGCTCATCAGTGTTTTCCTCTTGGTTTATGTTTAAACCAAGGCCCCAAAATTACAGTCTCTGATTTGCTGCCAAATAAATTTCTGACTTTAAAACAACTTTATTTCAAGCCTGATAAATGGCTTTTGTCGCGAGGCAAAGTAATTAAGGAAGCAGAGCTCCCAGTTGCCAGGCTGGGGCTGACACTGCTCCTTCTCAGTGTCCTGTTACCTGCCTGGCAGAATTGGCAGAGCTCACAGAAAGGCTCAGAGCTGAGTTATATATGCATTCCCTCCTGGCAGGAATGTTGTCAGAAAGACACATCACTCTCTCTACCAAACAGCCTCTGTGTCCAAGGACCTTGGCAAGCATGCTGGCATGAACAGCAAGCCCCTCTTGCCACTAGGAGAACTTAGCTACTAAGGTGACTATTCCCAAGCTGGAGCCTTCTCTCTCCTTGGACTCCCTAATGTACACTCTAGCCAGATTCTCCACAAGTGGCATTTTGTCAATAATTCAATACGCATCTCAAAGCAGTTTCTTCTGAGCTCATGAATTACCCTCTTGGAGAGGAAAAATTGTCAGACACATTATGCAAAGTACAGTCTCCATAGCACTTCTGAAGAAACAGGGATCCCCCCCCCTCAGGCTTAACTTAAGAAATTGACTGTAAAGAAACCTGAGTCTCAGAGAGATGGTGTGAAGAATTTTTTCATGGTCACATAGCTTAACCAAGAGTAATATCTTTATGTATGTTCAGCCATATGTCCATGAGCAATAGGGGTACATTCTGGAAAATGTGCTGGTAGACGGTATGATCCTTGGAGAACATTAAAGAGAACATTTGCACAAGTTCAGATTATGGAGGACAATCGCTCGGCATGGTAGGTTGATGAAGTCAACAATTACATTAAATGAGAAATGCACTACACACTGCCAGTGTGTGTAATAACATGTGTGTGGCTTCACAGTGAACTTTAGGTAGATGTAAAGTGGAGCAGTGTGACTTTTTCCTCTGGGCATACTGTGATCATACCATCACTGTCTTGGAGTAGAAGCTACCTTGACTTGATAGTCATGACAACTAAATAAACTGAACAATACAATGATAAATAGGTCTGTGGTGATGGTAAAGAAGCTATTGATACTTCCTATGAAGGAGGGTGGAAGGTCACAGAACCCTTGTCTGAGATTCTGGGCATTATTCCCACATGCTCACCCTGCCTCAGTTAGAAGTAAGCCTGAGAGATGCTGGATGGAAGTTAAAGGTTAACTAAACCTTGGATTTAATGATTCAACCTCTATAGAGCTACTATCTGCATTGTAAAGCTACTATCCATGTTGTAAAGTTACTATTCACATTGTAAAGCTACCATCCATGTTGCAAAGCTGCCATCCAAGCAGCAATGCAGCTATTCCCTGGCTACTCCCATCTTGTAGGTGCCCATAAGCCATGCTATTAAAGTATACCTAGTGAACTCTCTGATTCAACAACTAGATTTAAGGAGAGGAATCCTTACTTGGGTCTCTGGCTGGTGTCCTATCTGGAGTGAAAACCATTTGTTCACCTCTCTACCAAAAAGATGATGCAACTGATATGCACAGAGTAGTACTTTAAGAGTATATGGATATTCTCTTTTTAATTTTAAGGACACCACGGCGGCTACACTATTTTACATTCCCATTTACTACAAGTTTCCAGATTTCTCCACTTCCTGACATTTTTATTTGTAGTTTTATTTATTTGATAATGGCCATCCTAATTAATGTGAGTTGTCTAAATATACTTTTAATTTCTATTTCATCGATGATTAATGATATTGAGATTTTTTTTCAATGTGGAGAGTGGTGAATGTGTCTCTTTGAAAAGTCTCATGGGTGTGCTAATAAAGCCTCTTAATTACCAAAGCTAAATTCTGCCAATCCATGTGGTTATCCTCAAGGCTCCAAACATACATATTTCAGCTGAAATATATCTTCACTTAATTTCAGAATAGTTACTAAATTTGTATGTACTATACTAGTTACTTATTATGTACATTAGACTCCATTGAAACACTGGAATATATGAAATAGCCTACTCACATGAGATATATACCTAGAGAAAGATAATGTCTTACCAGGAGGTGTTTTTATCCATACGCCTTTAAAAATATAACGCAATGCATGGATGTGCATTGCAGATATGTAAGCATTTTTATATATGTGTGCCTTCTTTATGGAGCAGAATCACACTGAAATTATTTTTTCATGACTCGCTAATAGCCAGAGATGTGTCAGTGGGACTTCCTCCAGAGACCTGGGTTAGCTGGACCAAGCATGCAGCAATCTTGCAGGAAGATGATGCTGGACAGCTTCCCAGGCCTGGTCTTAATTAAGGGCCTCAGTTCTGCAACATCAGAAGTTGTCTCAACTGTGGATTTATCTTTCCCTCTATAACTCTCTTGAGAACTCTTTTCCAGGGAAACTGAATGGGCATTTGCGAGTTTGGAAATGTAAACTGACTTATTGCAATAATGAAGTCCTATATTCATAACCCACAGGAAAAGGGGCTGCAAAATCCTATCTTCTAAGGACTATATGGCTATAACAATCATCAACTCACATCAGCTGCACCTCCTGGCACTGAGCCTTCACAAGACTATCCCAGCTAATGGCCAGCTGTGGATATGATGCAGGGGTAGAGATGGGGGTATAGAGGCATATAGCTCTACCATTTACTGCTACACCACTGCCAAATAATATTTTGGGAGTAGAATTCAAATACATACCCACTGGTGAGCATGCCAGGCTCCAATGCAGAATTTTAAACCTATGGTCATACAGATCAGCCTCATTAAACTCAGGGAAAGAAAAATAAGTCACAAATGTGGGAAACTTAATTGTAAGAAAGAAGGTGGGGTAGCCGAGGTGAGAGGAGACAAGAAAAGGTAGGAAAAAGAATAAGCAGAATGCATTGCATATGTGTATGAAATTCTCAAGGAAAAGAGTTTATTGTTAAGAAAGAACAAAGAAATTCCAGATAACTATTTCAATTATATACCTCCATTTCTTCAAATAAAACAAGAACAAGAACATGAGTAGAAAGAAATCATAGAGGTCAGGACAGATATTTAAGAAATAGGAACAAAAATAGCAATATGAGAATCAATTAAACAAAGAGCTGGTTAGATAAATGACAAACTTTTAATGAAACAAACAAAAAAGACAGAGAAGACCCAATCTTTAAAAATTAAAAATTGAGATATTAGAGTAAACATCAACGAAAGTTAAAAGATCACTGGGAGATTCTTTGAAAAAATTCTAACAAATTGGAAATGTGGAAGAAATGAATAAATTTCTAGATACATATGACCAAAATTAAACAATAAAAAAGTTAACTATATACATGATAAGCAGTAGTACTGAAGCAGCAATCAACAATCTTGGATTTTAGAGAGACCGTGAGCCAGATGGGTTCATCATGGCTGACTCAATGGTGCCTAACAGAAAAAGACTTCTTGAGATAATCCATAAGATAAAGGTGGAAGAATCACTATCAAATTCACAGAAGCTACAAAACCCTGACACCAAAACACATAAGATAACAGCAACAAAATAACAACTATCTATAAACACTGCTCATTGGTATCTCTGAACATCAATACTTTCAATTTCCCAATAAAAAAGATGCAGACTAACAGAATGGATGGGAAAACAGGATCCATTTTCTGTGCTACATTCATTAAACATATCTTAACATCAAGGATAAAACATTCAGGATAAAAGAATGTGAAAAGATACTTTAAGAAAGTGGGCCACATATCAAACAAAAAACTAATCAGAAGAGATAGGGGAAGGAAGTCACTATCCACCAAGAGGAAATTACAAATCTTGACATCTATGCAACAAAGACAAAGGCACTCAAGTTCATAAAAGAAACACTACTACAGCTCAACTCATATACTGACCCTCAAGCACTGACAGTCTGACACCTCAATACCCTACTCTCAACAATAGACAGGTCATCCAGACAAAACCCAAACCAAATGGTCCTAATAGATATTTACAGAAGAGTTCACCCAGACACAAAAGAACATATCTTCTTTCCAGTATCTCATGGAACTTTCTCCAAAACTGACCACATACTTGGATATGAAGCAAATCTTAACAAATACAAGAAAATTGAAATAACACCCTGTATCCTCTCTGACCACCATGGATTAAGACTCAACAGCAACCTGGTTTACTTTAAGGGGCTGGCCACTGAGAGTTTGACCATGTTCCAGTGAGTATATGATCAACACAAATTGGACTTGCGGGGGTTTTGGTGGGTGAGAATTAGGTTTTTTTTCTTCTCTCTCTCCTCTTTTTATTAAAGGGGTAAGGAGGTCACAGAGGTGGGTAAGCAGGCCTGAGAGGACTGGGACGTGAATGTGATCAGGGTGCATGATATGAAATTCCCAAATAATCAATAAAACTGTTATGTTGGGGAAAAAAAATGTTGGTTCTTTGAGCAAATCAATAAGACTGACAGAACTTCATCCAAATTAACTAAAAAGCAGAAAAAAAGTTCCAAATTAGCAAAATTAGACATAACAGCAGACATTGAGGCAATTCAGAGAATTATGAGGATATACTTCTTAAAAATCTGTATTTCATGAAAATGGAAAACCTGAAAGAACTGGATCATTTTCTCAGTGCATACCACCTACCAAAATTAAACCAAGACCAGCTAAGCAACTCAAACAGACGTATGGCCCCTAGTGAAACAGAAGCAGTCATTAAAACTTTCCTAACCAAATAAAATCCCAGAAACAAATGGCTTTAGAAAAAAAAATTCTCAAAACTTTCAAAGAGGCCAGGCACTTGGGAGGCACTTGGGAGGCAGAAGCAGGCAGATTTCTGAGTTCAAGGCCAGCTTGGTCTACAGAGTGAGTTCCAGTACAGCCAGAGCTACACAGAGAAACCCTGTCTTGGAAGAAAAAAAAAGTTTCAAAGAGGAATTAATGCCAATATTCCTCAAATTATTCCACAAAATAGAAACATTGTCAAAATCATTTTATGAGGCCACTGTTACTTTGGTACCCAACACACACAAAGATGAAATGAAGAAAGGTGATTACAAACCAACTTCCCTTGTGAACAAAGATGCAAAAATTCTCAATTAAATACTTGCAAACTTATTCCAAGAAGACATCATAAAGGTCACCCAGCATGACCAAGTAAACTTCATCCTAGATATGCAAGAGGGGATCAACACATAAATCAATAAATGTTATCCACAATGTAAACAAACTGAAATTAAAACAAAAAACACATGATCATCTCGTTAGATGCAGAAAAGACCTTGTGACAAAATCCAACACCCTTTCATAATAAAAATCCTGGACAAGTCAGTGACACAAGAAATATATCTCAACATGATAAAGACAGTTTACAGCAAGTCAGTAGCCAAAATCAACTCAAATGAAGAGAAACTCAAACAATTCTGCTAAAGTCAGAAACAAGACAAGGTTGTCCACTCTCTCCATACATACTAAATAGAGTGTGAGAAGTCTTAACTAGAGCAGTAAAACAATTGAAAGGGGTCAAGGGGATACAGATTGGAAAGGAAAAAGGCAAAGGATCTTTATTTGCAGATGGTGTGGTAGTATACATAAGCAACCCTAAAAATTCCATAGGAAAACTAAAGCTGATAAATACTTTCTACAAAGTAGATGAATGCAAAATTAACTCACAAATATCAGTAGCCTACCTATATAGAAAGAACAAAACAGACAGAGAAAGAAATCAGAGAAACGACACCCTTCACAATAGCCTCAAAAATATAAAATATCTTAGAGAAGTCTAAGCAAATAAAAGATCTGTATAACAAAAACTTCAAGACTCTGAAGAAGATATAAAAATGGAAATATGTCCCATGATGCCATCCTACCAAAAACAACCTGTAGGTTCAGTGCAATCCCCATAAAAACGTCCAACACAATTCTTCACATATCTTGAAAGAACAAATTTAAGCTTCATTTGGAAGAAAAAATAAAAGATAGATAAAGCAATCTTGAACAATAAAAGAACTCCTGGAGGTGTCACCCTGATCTCAAATTGTACTACAGAACTCTAGTAATAAAAGCAGCATGGTTTGGCACAAAACAAACACATTGATCAATGGAATTGAATTTAAGATCCAAGGATAAACCCACATTCCTATGAATCTATGGATACCTTTTTTTTAAAAATAAAGAAGCCTGAAATACATACCAGAAGAAACACAGCATCTTCAACAAATGGTGCTGCTAAAACTGGATGTCTGCATGTAGAAGAATAAAAATAGATGTATACTTACTGCCCTGTACAAAACAACTCCAAATAGATCAACATAACACCAGATATTCTAAACTAAATAAGAGAAAGTGTTTGACTAGCCCTGAACTCATTGGGACCATAGAAGGCTTTCTGAACAAAATACCATCAACATGGGCACTAAGATCAACAATTAATACATGGAACCTTATGAAACTGAAAAGCTTCTGCGTGGCAAAGGACATCATCATCCAAACAAACTGGCAGCGTGCAGAATATGAAAAACTTTTACCAACTACATATTTGATAGAAGGCTAATATCAAATTTTATTAAGGACTCAGAAAACTAGATATTAAGAAAAGAATCCAATTAAAGTGGGATACAGATCTAAACAGAATTCTTAGAAGAGAAATGGCTGAGAAATGCTTTTTAAAAATGATCAACATCCTTAGCCATCCAGGAGGTGCAAATCAAAACTACATTGGGATTTCATCTCATATTCATCACAATGGCCAAGATCAATAGGACAAATGACAGGTCATGCTGGCAAGGATGTAGAGGAAGGGGAACACTCATCCATTGAGGGTGGGAGTGCAAGTTAGTACAGCCTCTATCAAAATTAGTGTTGATGTTTTCTAAGGAAGATGGGAATGGATCAAGCTCGAGATCTAGCTATTCTTCTCTTGGGCACGTACCCAAAGGACACTTTATCCTATCAGCTGTAGGAAAAAGCTTCTCTGACAATGGGCACGTGTTAAACCCTGATCACTACTTCTCTATTCATAATAGCCAGAAACTGGAAAGAACCTAGATATTACTCAACAGATAAAGAAAATGTGGTATGCTTACACACTGGAATATTACCTAGCTGTTAAAAAATAAAATCATGAAATTCTTAGGTAAAGGAATGGAACTAGAAAAAAAATATCCCTAAGTGAGGTAACCTAGACCCAGAAAGATAAATAAAGTATCAATTTGTTTATATGTGGATAGTAGCTGTTAAGCCAATGATAACCAAGTTACAACCCATAGAACCACAAAGATTAGGTACAGAGTAAGATACTACAGGAAGACTCTTAAATCTTCTTAGGAAAGGTAAATAAAATTGATAGTTATGGATAGATTTTTGAGGGGGACTTGAATGGGAGAATCACATTGGGAGAGGGAGGGAAGGGGATAAGTGAGAAAGATCTAAAATTAAGAGCCATTTGAGAGATAGCATGATAACCTAATACAGTTAAAGCTTCATAAAATATACACATATGTGAAGGTGATATAAATGAAACTGCCAAATAACAGGTAAAGCAGAGCCCCAGTTTGCCATGTCTTGTCACCAAATGAAGTTCCAGTACCAGGAATGGGTTACATCTAATTGCATTGTTAACCAAAAGGGCCCTGTAGGAAAAAAAAAAAAAAAAAAAAAAAAAAAAAAACCTCAGGCTGCTGCCAAGACTAAATAGGTTGATTTCCCCAAACTAATAGCAAGGCCCTATCTGTTATTGCTGAAGATAACACCTAACACAACTCATTGAACATGAAGAAGTTAAACTGATGCCAACTTAGTCTTCAGCCCTACATGCTAGCATCTTGGGTACAGGAAGGCATTGTAAATGCTCCAAAGGGGAAACACCAAACATAAACACCAAGCCAGCCATAAACCTTTGATCTACAAAAGTGTCCTGCCTGAAAGTCATGCTAGGGCAAAGTTTGTGGAGTAACCTCCAAATATCTGATTTGACTTAAGACCCACTCCTAATAATGATTTTTTAAAAAATGGTTCCTAATGACATTCTGACATATTCACAGACTAGTGCCTTGCTTATCCATCATCAGAAAAGCTTCCTCCTGCCGCAGATGGATACAAATACAGAGATCCACAGTGAGAGATTATGCAGAGAATAAGAGACCTTGCAATGCTCAGCCCTAAACAGGGTGTCTCTTCCAAATCCCCACCCACCCACTTCGGGGTTCAGGGAACCCTATAGAAAATGATGCAGAGAGTCTAAGAGCCAGAGGGGATGCGGGACACCAAGAACACACAGCCCTCTACATCGACAGGATCGATGCTCAAGTGAACTTTTAGAGCCTGCAACAGCAAGCATGGTCCCTTCACCCTACTGGGTACTGAAGCTAAAAGGAGAAGTGGACACATGCCTCCATCCTTAACCCAGAAAATTTCTCCAATTGATAACCACTTGCACATGAAAAGTTAGTTTACTCCAAGGTGGTCTCACTGAAGAAACAAACTACTTGTAAAAGTAGGCTGCATGCCTCTCGGTAGACAGCCAACCAAAAAGGAATTCAATAGAATCTCTTCAGGATTGTCTCACAACATCATTCCAGGGCTTTTCTTTTCCTCTTATCTTTATCTTATCATTAGATTTTATTTTTTTAAATGCATTTTCTTTCTATCTTGACCTATTGTATATATCATGGCTTCCAGTTTGCTGTTGTTACAGGAATCCTAGGTGTGGAAACAAGTGCATCTCTGTCCATGTCTGATTCCTCTGCCTTTCCTAGAACCAACCCTTCCTCCTCCTTCTGTTTGTTTTGTCCTGTTCTGATATGTTGGGTTTTGTTTTTTTCTTTTATATTATCTTATATTATATTATATTATATTATAACCCATTGGAAGTCTGTTTTTTAATCCTAGTGAGAAACAGAAATAGGGTAGATCCAGATAGGAGGGAAGGAGCTAAGGAATTGGGAGGGAAGAGAGGAACCAGTATTAGAATATGCTATGTGAGGAAAAAGATATATTTAATAAAACAGAAAAAAGAAATGCATGATTACAAAGAATTATATACAAATATTTGTACACATAATTACGTGTGTTATAGAAAAATTTAGCTAGTTAATAGTATGACCTGTAATAACTTTTTCACACATCCTTAGTGTTATCTTACCCTCCTTATTTTGTGCTTACTTCCTTACCCATCCCTAAAGAGCTTCTTCTTTCTCTGACGAGCAGAGAATAGACTCCAGCAATTGTCCTCTGACTACCACACACATGCCCACACGTGTATACACACAAAGATTTAAATGTAAAATCTAATTCTTTACATAATAAACCTTCCACTGAAATAAGAAGTTTGACATTTTTATCAAAGAGAAAACTCAGTACTGTGGATATGTCAATTTACTTCAATAGTTTTCATACTCAATAATATTTCAAATCAAATTCCTAAGGCATTGTTTAAGAATTTCAAGAGGTGATTCATGATTTTTACTAAAGTTTTAAAAAAATCCCTCAAGAATGTCTATGAAGATTTTGAAGATAGTAAAAATAATTCAGGAATTTCTTCCTTTTCAGTGACAGGTATTGAACCCGGATCTTGTCATGCTAGGCAAGTGCTCGACCAATGATCCCCATACTCCTGTTCAGATCCATGGGTCTTTACAAAATACTGCTAAGATATCAAGACACATTATAAATTTGTTGTAAAATAAGCAAAATAGTAAAGATTCAAAGATAATGAGATCTTGTCTTCCGGGTCCCTCTGAGAGCAGTGTGCGCACATCAGCTCTCGGACTTCAGAGGGTGAGCAAGCAGACAGCAGAAGTGACACAGCTTCTACACAGCTTCTGGGACAGACCCCCATTTCGGGCTCCAGACATCCAGGCACCTTCCCTGCCAGAGGAGAGGTGGCCACCTGAAGGGCTCTGACCCCCCAGAGCAGGTGAGAGAGCCAGCTTGTCTCCGGGTCCCTCTGAGACCACTGCACAGGTGAGAGTGCAGACTGCAGAAGTGACACAGCTTCTGGGACAGGCAGAAGAAACACAGCTTCTGGGACAGGCCCTGTTTTGGGCTGCAGACATCCGGGCACCTTCCCTGCCAGGGGAGAGGTGGCCACCAAGAGGGCTGCAACCCCCAGAGCAGGTGAGGGAGCCATCTTGTCTCCCTGGTCCCTCTGAGACCAGTCTGCGCAGATCAGCTCTCAGACTGGAGAGGGTGAGCAAGCAGACTACAGAAACCACACAGATTCTGGGACAGGCAGAAGCAACACAGCTTCTGAGACAGACCCCCGTTTCAGGCTCCAGACATCCGGGCACCTTCCCCACCTGAGGAGAGGTGACCACCTGGTAGGGCTCTGACCTCTAGAGCAGGTGAGGAAAACATCTTGTATTTTGGGTCCCTCTGAGACCAGTCTGTGCAGGTGAGTGCGCAGACTGCAGAGGCAACCCATCTTCTGGGACAGGCCCTATTTCCTGCCTGCATCTTTAGCCAGGAGGCAGGTCTGAATGCCAGAACTCTATGCACCTTTCCTGCAAGAGGAGAGCTTACCTGAAGAGAGTACTCTGACCACTGAGACTCAGAAAAGAACTGGACTCCTAGGACAGCTGACAGAGGCTAACAGAATCACAGGAGGAACAGGCTCCAGCCAGAGACAACTACAACAACGAACACCAGAGATTACCAAATGGCGAAAGGCAAATGAAAGAATCTTACCAACAGAAACTAAAATCATCAGAACCCAGCACTCCCACCTCAGCCAATCCTGGATACCCCAACACACCCAAAAAGCAAGATTCGGATTCAAAATCATATCTCATGATGCTGGTAGAGGAACTTAAGAAGGGCATTAATAACTCACTTAAGGAAATACAGGAGAACACTGATAAACAGGTAGAAGTTCTTAAAGAATCACAGGAAAACACTGCTAAACAGGTAGAAGACCTTAAAGAGGAAACACAAAAATCCCTTAAAGAATTACAGGAAAACACAACCAAACAGGTGATGGAATTGAACAAAACCATCCAAGACCTAAAAAAGGAAGTAGAAACAATAAAGAAAACCCAAAGGGAGACAACTCTGGAGATAGAAAACCTAGGAAAGAAATCAGGAACCATAGATGTGAGCATCAGCAACAGAATACAAGAGATGGATGAGAGAGTCTCAGGTGCAGAAGATTCCATAGAGAACATGGGCACAACAATCAAAGAAAATGCAAAATGCAAAAAGATCCTAACTCAAACATCCAGGAAATCCAGGACACAATGTGAAGACCAAACCTACGGATAATAGGGATAGATGAGAATGAAGATTTTCAACTTAAAGGACCAGAAAATATCTTCAACAAAATTATAGAAGAAAACTTCTCAAACCTAAAGAAAGAGATGCCCATGAACACACAAGAAGCCTATAGAACTCCAAATAGACTGGACCAGAAAAGAAATTCCTCCCGACACATAATAATCAGAACAACAAATGCACTAAATAAGGTCAGAATATTAAAAGCAGTAAGGGAAAAAGGTCAAGTAACATATAAAGGCAGGCCTATTAGTATTACACCAGACTTCTCACCAGAGACTATGAAAGCCAGAAGATCCTGGACAGATGTTATACAGGCCCTAAGAGAACACAAATGCCAGCCCAGGCTGCTATACCCAGCAAAACTCTCAATTACCATAGATGGGGAAACCAAAGTATTCCATGACAAAACCAAATTCGCACAATATCTTTCCACAAATCCAGCCCTTCAAAGGATAATAACAGGAAAACACCAACACAAGGATGGAAACTACACCCTAGGAAAAGCAAGAAAGTAATCCTTCAATAAACCTAAAAGAAGACAGCTGCAACAACAGAATCCCAACTTTAACAACAAAAATGTCAGGAAGCAACAATTACTTTTCTTTAATTTCTCTTAACATCAATGGACTCCATTCTCCAATAAAAAAAACATAGACTAATAGACTGGCTACACAAACAGGACCTAACATTGTGCTGCTTACAGGAAACCCACATCAGGGATAAAAATAGACACTATCTCAGAGTGAAAGGCTGGAAAACAGTTTTCCAAGCACTCAAATCTGAAAGGGCTGACAATTTTGTCAATACTTGTATGTTTTTAAATTTTGGCTTTTTTGGTGAATATATGATGAGCATTAATCATAACATTAATTTACACCTATTGATAATTGTTACTACTGAACATTATTTACTATATTATTTTGCCACTAAAATGTTCTTTTGTGTTGAGTTTTAAAAAATCATTTGACCTTCATTTTTATCATATTTATCTTTCTTTTATTAAGTTATAAAGTATTTTACATTTTCTGGATGCTAATTCTTATCAACTATAAGCAGTTTAGAAATGCATGAGGCTTTGTTTTCTTTGTCAGACATTGGCATTGATGAGTATAGGTTCTTCTCTAGCCAATTCATTTTATCAGTCTTTTCCTTATGTTGAAGGCTTTTTTATCTTGATGAAGAAATCTTTGCTTGCACAAAGCCATAAAGATTCTCATATATTAGCACATAGATTTATTTTACTGTTTTGTAATTAGGTTCACAGTTGGTTAGGAATGATTTATATGTCTCTGTGAACTAGAAGTTCAGGTTGTTTCCCCCCCCCCCTTATGGGTATCTAATTGATCTACCATTATTAAATATCATGCTTTCTTTTATTCAGAATAATTGCTTGCTTAGGCGTGTGCTGCCCATGAACCTTCTAGTCTGTTTCATTCATTTAACTTTTTTTTNTGAAAGACATACAAATATATTTATACAGTATATATTGTTTATAACTACAAAAAAAGTGGAAGAAACTTGAAGGTCCATCAATGATAGCACAGAAAATAATACCATAGTCTTAAGATGAACATTAAAAAACCAAGAGAGTATAAGCTTTTTAACTATACACCAAGACATGGGCAATATTCTACCAGATTGAGGAGGAAGAGAGAAGATGAAAGAATATACACATAACACATTAAAAAATAAGCAAAAGTAGCCCACAGAGACAGAAGCCATACAAAAATTATTTTAAAGAGATGATGAAGTGGGGAGAATCTATTGGAAGATTCTAGATTGTTGACAATTGCAGTAGTTCTTGAGCCAAATGGTGTTTACTTGGCTGTGCTCACTCTGCAAAATTTTTTCCATTTATAATTTAAAATGTATCAAAGAAAAAAGCATAAAAATAGGCTCTGGGGAGATAAGAAAGCAGGGGACCTCAGCTTGAATGGCCAGCATTTGCATAAGAGCCACTCAGCATTGCACATCAGTGATCCCAGCACTGGGGAAGCAGAGACAGGAGGCTCCCCAGGGTTTGCAGACCAGCCAGTCTAGCTCAGTCTCTTGAATTCCAGGTTGGCTTAAAGGTAAGACAGAGGACCAGTGAGATGACTCAGGGGGTAAAAGCACTCCTCACCAAGCTGTCAATCCCAGAGTACCCTCAAATATGCACCCACATATAACATGTAACACACACACACACACACAAAACATGGGAATACACACCCTCGCAGACATCACTAAATAAATAAATATTGTTTTCAAGATGGAGAGCAATTGAGGAAGATAACACATGTCAGTCTCTTGGCCCCACATGCACATGAATGCATATCTGTGCACACACATGCAGTAAAACATAAACAAAAAATATTGAAAAAGAAAAGAGGGAACTGGAGAGATGGTTCAGTGGTTACAGCACTGACAGCTTTTCCAGAGGTCCTGAGTTCAGTTCCCATCAATCATATGGTGGCTCACAACCATCTGTAATAGGATCCCATGCCCTCTTCTGGTGTGTCTGAAGACAACCACAGTGTAGTGATAAAATAAATAATTAAGGAAGGAAGGAAGGAAGGAAGAGAGAGAGAGAGAGAGAGAGAGAGAGAGAGAGAGAGAGAGAGAGAAAGAAAGAAAGAAAGAAAGAAAGAAAGAAAGAAAGAAAGAAAGAAAGAAAGAAAGAAAGAAAGAAAGAAAGAGGGAAAGAGGGAAAGAGGAAAAGAAAGAAAAGAAATTCATGTTAATGAGTCATACTGGATTGCTGTGAGCCTTTGTGCCAAAGACTAGTATCCACACAAAAGTAAAATGTGGACAGAGATGCAGGCAAAAATACTGTGTGAAAATGGACAAACAAATGCCATGTGATGACAGAGACAGATTGGACAGCCAAGAGCTGTGACAAGCACCACAAGCTGGAAGATGGAGGGAGGGAGGAAGGAAGGGAGGGAGGGAGGGAGGGAGGGAGAGAGAGAGAGAGAGAGAGAGAGAGAGAGAGAGAGAAAGAAAGAAAGAAAGAAAGAAAGAAAGAAAGAAAGAAAGAAAGAAAGAAAGAAGGCATGCAGGCCATTTTCCCCTAAGAGTTTTGAGACTATGGTCCTGCCAACAAAGGGCCTGAAGAGTTCTAGCCCCTAGAAACATGAGAGAATGCCTGTATGTACTGCTTGTGTATTAGACAAAGCTTGTTTTAATCTATTCAGTTGGCAATCATTTATTTTTAAATAGGCTTTATTTATTCTTCAACAATGTTGTATATTATGTAATGTATCTTCATCATATCCACCCTAACATTCTGACTTCTCTTCCCATTTCCCTTGGACATCCCTCCAACACAGTCTCTCCCATCAGCCTGTGCTTTTTGTCAATGATTGATGATAGAAGATTATAGAAGTCAGAAGGGCAAGGAGAAAATTCGTCCTCAAAACAAACAAGCATCTATCACTTTGAAAAGGTCAGTGGATGGATGGAAAAAGATAGTAGATAGATGTTAGATAGGTAGATGCAAACATACACACACACACATACACACATATATACACACAGCCTAGGAAAGCCAATCCTTAAATCTTGAACATCTGGTTTAAAGGGAATTTACTGATTTTAAACTATCAAGCCCTAATTCAAGTCCCAGATATAAACAAATAGATTCTTTTGGAGAAAGCACATAGAAAAAAATAGGAAACAGATTTCTTTAAGAACATAAATAAACTGTGAGCATTTTTAGGAAGAAGAGCTTGGTCTGGTACACCTGAAAATTAAGATGGAAGTGTTTTCTTATAAAATAACCAATCTGCCATTAAGAGACAAGTGTTTTTACATATTAAATGTTACAGCTGTGTCATTTAACTCAACAAAGAAAATACACGCAAAAACAGCATCTCAGGTAACCCAAAGAAAACCAAGCTTTAACAGCACATGGCCGCAATGGTGACATGGTCCAGACTGTTCCATGAGTGTTCTTCAGCTGTGGATAGAACAGAAAAAAATGGCTCACTCACAGGAGCAGGACTCCAAAAATACCTACTCCTCATAATAGCCACAAAGCTAGGATGCATCTGTCAATTCCTGTGCCAATTGACAGCAAGAAAGGGAGCACTGAGGAGAGGCCAGGGGACTGGGGACCATATTTCTTGACTCCTCTCCTTCTCTCTAGTAGCTTCTACCAATACCAACAATCTCAGGATCTTCAACTACCAATGGCAACCAGACTGCACACTGCCTGAAGTTTGATGTGAATCTCCAGATTAGGCCATTTTTGTTACAAAATCAAAACTTACTAGGAAAGCTCACTTTGGAATGGGATGACAACAGGTTGGTAACTTGCCGGCTTCTATAAATAGAAGGGGTGTTGCTTTTCAAACCAATCAATGAAGCCAGACACCACTGTCATGGCTGTCATGGCCCTCTTCACAGGCCTGTGCCGATGGCTGATGGCTTCATCCTCAGCTTACCCCTGTCAGGAGGTGGTGGAGCCTTGAAGAAATGAGGTCTAATGGGAGGTCTTCTGTCAGTGGAGACATGCCCTTGAAAGGGATTATGGGGCTCCTCCAGTCTCTCCCCCACCCTCTCTTTGCTTGCCAGCCACCAACGGCTAAAAAGGCCTCCCCTACCATGCATTATGTGCTGTTGCAGGTTACAGCAATAGGAACATGTGAGCATGAACAGAATCCTTGGAAAACAGGAGCCTAGAAAAACCTTTCTTTCCTTTATTAAGTTCACTACTCTGGTTTTTTGTCACAGTGATAAAACGCTGGCTAATGTAGCAGGAAATTTTCATTTTCTTTTTTGTTTTGTTTTGTTTTGTTTTGTTTTGTTTTTCGAGACAGGGTTTCTCTGTGTAGCCCTGGCTGTCCTGGAACTCACTCTGTAGACCAGGCTGTCCTCGAACTCAGAAATCCGCCTGCCTCTGACTTCCAAGTGCTGGGACTAAAGGTGTGAGCCACCACCACCCAGCTGAAAAAATTCATTTTCAAAAGAAGTGGAATGATCCTTACCTGGAAGCTGTAACAACCTGCCTGAGACTTGGGCCATATCTGCTGTTAAGTTTGGAAAAAAAAAATGTGTGTTTCCAGGACATCCTTAGGATACATAAGAATATACGGAGGAAGCCAACTCCACTATGGGGGTTCTTTTTCATGAACCAGCATTGTAGGAGTGATCCATTTTGAGATTTGAATGAGCTAATCCCAAAGCCTTTTGATTGTTTATGCAGAGCCACAGCTAAGCAGCAGAGGTTGACTGCTGTAATTACACTTAGTGTAAAAGAATCTTGTTTAAGTCAGTAAGCAAGGCTGTTCCTGTCTCCAGCACGGCACTCCCAGCAGGCTTTGGTAAAACACTCACTAGTGATACATAGTTTGCATTAACTGTGTCACACATTCACAAAAGCCTGCTCTGCTGAAAGTGTATCTTCAGTGTGAATGTATGCAGTGGGAGAGCCTTTTGAAAATGGGGTCACTATAGCATATGCCAGCAAGATGGTGCTGAAAGGGCCCGGATATAGCAGTCTCAGGGGAAAATATACCAATGCCTGGCAAACATGGAGGGGGAAGCTCACGGTCAGCTATTAGATGGAACACAGGGTTCCCAAGGAAGAAGGAGCTAGAGAAAGTACCCAAGGAGCTGAAGGGGTCTTCAACCCTATAGGTGGAAGAATAACCATGAACTAACTAGTACCCCCTGGGCTCGTGTCTCTAGCTGCATATATAGAAGAGGATGGCCTAGTTGGCCATCAATGGGAAGAGAGGCCCCTTGGTTATGCAGACTTTATATGCCCCAATACAGGGGAACGCCGGGGCCAGGGGGTGGGAGAGGGTGGGTAGGGGAGCAGGGCCGGGAGGGGGGAGGATATAGGGAACTTTCTGGATAACACTTGAAATGTAAATGAAGAAAATATCTAATAAAAGTTGAAAAAAAAAAAAAGAAAATGGGGTCAAGTGCAAAGTAAAGTCATAAAGGGTAGCACCCTTGGCAGGAAGGGAATGCTGGACCCTCAGTGAACAAGTGCCTGAAAGAGTGGGTTGGCCCCTCCTCGCTCTCCAACTTCTTGTCTCACTCACACTGTGACTTTCTCAAAGGAACTCCTTCCTTTGCTGTGAATCTGTCCTTAGGCTTCCTCCAACAGAACATCAGAAGCCAGCCCCACACTCAGTGACATCCGGAACCATGAGACAAACATTGTTTTCATAGATTACTTAACCTTGGGTATTTTGTTTTAGCAGTGGATAATAAACTAATACAATACTTAAAATAAAGCGCAATCTACATACAATCTTTCAGTATTGTGTTCTAGTGAAGAGACATAAACCCAACTCCCAGTCTTCACTTTACTCAAGTCTTTTAGCAAAAGTGGAAAATGTCCTTATCATCCAGTCTATGATGATACCCGTGGTAGTTTGTATATGCTTGGCCCAGGAAATAGCACTATTAGAGGCGTGGCCTCATTGAAGTAGGTGTGGCCTTGATGGAAGAAGTGTATCACTGTGGGCATGGGCTTTAACACCCTCATCCTAGCTGCCTGCAAGCCAGTCTTCTCCTGTCTGCCTTTAGATGAAGATGTAGATCTTTCAGCAACTCCAGTCCCACATCAGCCTGGATGATCCCACTTTGATGATAATGGACTGAACCTCTGAATCTGTAAGCCAGCCCTGATTAAATGTTGTCCCTTATAATAGTTGCCTTGGTCATGGTGTCTGTTCACAGCAGTAAAACCCTAACTAAGACAATACCTCTGGACACAATTCTTTGCCTGGGCTTACTCTGACCTAATTTCCCCTCTGTGGCTGTGATTAAATACCCTAACAAAGGCAATTTAGGGAAGAAAACGCTTATTTCACGCACACCTCTAGGTTACAGCCACCTCTAGATTACATGTGGTGGCATGTGCCTTCAATCCCAGCATTCAGGAGACAGAGGCAAGTAGATCTCAGTGAATTCCAGGCCAGCTAAGGACCTTTCTCAAACAACAAACAGAATCAAGTCATAGTCTATCATCTTGCAGAATGCAGCAGAAACCTGAAGCAGCCAGTCACATCCACAGTAAAATACAGAGAAAATGCATTAAGGCATGCTTGCCAGTGAATGGGTGGATCTTGCCTGTTCATTCAGTCTAGAGTCCAACCTATAAAATGATGCCATCCACATTCAGTGTTGAGTTTCCCTCCTCAACTGATCCAATTAACAATCTCCCCCATGGGCTAACTTAAGCTAGACCATCACTATCGAGACTCTCTTCCCAGGTTTCTGGACTATGTCCAGTTAGTGATTAAATCCATCAGGCTAGACATAGAGCCTGTCATGCTCTTCAGAGGACCCAGGTTCTGTTCCCAGCACCTATACTAGGAAGCTCACAACTGCTCCAAAGGAGCTTATACACTCTTCTGGCTTTGGTAGGTATGCAAGTGCACAAACATAAAAATGAAAGCATTTAAAAATACATTTTAAAAGCTATCATACTCTTGCCTATCAGTTTCTGAGTATTTGTCTCCATAGGCCATGTACATTACATATTCTTGTTGCTTTTGTTGGTATTTGGTTTCTGTCCCCGGCCATTACAATGCAGTACCTGGAGGGCCATCACTGCTGTTCCTGAAGTCAAGGAATGGTCCCTGGGCAAACAGCGGGCCATCAACAAACAACTGCTTAGTAGAAGAATAAATAGTATAAAGTAACAAGAAGTAAAATCATATAAGCTACAATGATAAGAAGCTGAACATTTTCTTAGCTGTACTTAGATTCTGGAAGAATTATTCTACTCAGGGTATTAATAGCTATGGAAATAAATTAGTTTTCTATGATAACGTTCCATTGAACAAGGATCTGAGGGGCAGATGTCTCACAAGCTGGTCTTCCATGGTCTCCATCGTAAGTCAATAAGTATAATTACCTTAGTACAGACCTGTTTTAATAATAAAAGTATTTAAAACTATGACTGCTTTAAGGTAAGAGTCATTAGGAGTCCATGGGGTAGTTAAGAATCTTTCCCTGTCAGACACAGCCCTTTGTGAAAAGTATGAACTTGTGCGATGTTGCCCTGCAAGTGTCTGACCTCTAGCCGTCACACAGGGAGATGAAGTGCTTGTCCTTATTATTATGTACCTTGGGTGGGTAATGGATGGCTTCTTTACTTTCCCGAAGGCGGTTGCTTTGTTTATAGGCCATCTCTGAAATCTGTTTCCTTTCTTAGTGGCCTTTCATTGAGCTCTAGGGTAGCGGTACCTATTCTTCATCCTTGTCGGCCCCGGGCTCAGGGAGCATTTTAGAAAATGAACCTGGAGTGGGCTTTGTACCACAGGTAACCTGCGTTGCATAATTTTTCAGTGCATGCAGACCTCCTGGGTCAGGTGCTCTGCTTGCGCTCTGCATGTCTCTCATTCATTCCCACACAAGCAGCTACTGCTGCGGGCCACCCAAGAGAACAGAACAGAAATGCTTTGCTGCTGCCATGTGGGACCCTGAACTTGGTGAAATAGCCCCCCTAAGTCTTCACAGACAAAGCCAGTGAGGCTAATGTCTTATTTCTTGGGAAACCTTGGAGTGACTGCTGCGTAAAATTCACAGGAAATGCATTGCTTTCAAATGGGTCAGATCTTGGGAAGCCTCAGGCTCCAGGGGTTGGTGGGGTGGGGGCACGTGTTTCCTGTTGGACTCATAGTCATTCAGGCTGCCACCTTTTGCACCTTTTGGATCAATATACCTGTACTCACACTGCATTGGTCAAATCAAATCTAATTACAGAAGGACAGATGGATCACCAAGCTTACTTTTTCGCCATAAGGTCAACTTCTTCACTCCCTGCCCCTGACATTAGCGCCAAGCCATGAGTGTCCACACATCTGTGTCTCTATCACTTCATAAAGCTAAGGATCATACAGAACAATGCGCTTCTTATTGAATCCTAAGGAAATCTTCCAAGACAGACACAAAGGGTCAAGAAAAAAGAGCTCAGTAAAGAGGCCAAGCCATCTGTCACCATGCCCTGAAAGCACTTCTAGCAAGACTGCCTCATACATTGGCAATGACAGTATCAACGCAGTGACATTTTGCCAAATGTCAAATGAAGCAGAATCAGCCTCCTATGGATGTCACAAAACAGAACTCACAGATTTGTCACCCGGCTCTCTATGACAGCATTTTTTTATTACACTGTGCTTCAAATGCCCCCCCCCTTTTTCCTTATTTGATTTTGAAAGTAAGTATGATGTTTCCACCCCATCCTCGGGAAGGGAGTGTGGTTTAGAGCCAAAAATCCAAGGAAGTACAAGTGTTTGGATGAATTGTAGGAGACAGTGAGAGTGACATCCAGGGGTACGCAGGACCAGTGATCCTACGTGGAGAGGAATGGACGTGACTTAGGACCTATACTTCTTTCCTTCAAAGTTAGCCAAAATCATGGAGACAGCATCATTTTTTACTTGAAAAGGGAAGCATCCTGAACATGTTATGATGTCAGCTTTCAACCTGAAGTGGCAAATATGGAAGATAAGTTTCTATGTGTAGAGAGAAGCCCCACAACTGAGATGGGCAGCTCTTGCACTTGGTGCATGGTGACACTGACCCCTGGGGGCCTCAGGGCAAGGTGCTCCCAGCAGAGAACTCTCTCGTCCTCCTCTAAATAGACATGGCTTCACACCTGCTTCCTAACGTTTATAAGATATATTTTACATTTATGTATATTGCAAGAGAGAGAAAAGGGAGAGAGAGAATAAAGAGAAAGGGAGGAGAGAGAGAGAGAGAGAGAGAGAGAGAGAGAGAGAGAGAGAGACTATGCACATGTGTGTGAGTGCCTGTGGAGACCAGAAGAGCGTATAAATACCCCTAGACCTGGTGTTGCAGGTGGTTGTGAGCTGCCCAATGCTGGTACTGAAAACCAAACTCAAACTTTCTAGAAGAGCAACAGGCACACTGAGCTATTTCTCTCAACTTTTAATTTAAAAATAATAATAATAATAACAAGACCCTTTGAATGTGCCATAAAAGATCATTGAGAGTTAGAACAAAATGGCTGTACTAGGAAATCTATCCACAATCAAGCTTGCTTTCTGTTGTATTCTAAATCCACTGGAATTTCGTATAGCATTGTGTGCACTGCTCTAAATAGGCCTACTACATAAGCATCCTGATCAGTAGAAGGCTTTTACCAAAGATTCTGTTTAAATGCAGCCTTCTCCATCACCATTTAAAAATAAACTATTAAAAAACGTGCATGTTTTAGCTAATAGCTACTGTGTTAGAAAAATCTTCCACCTCCTTGTTACCTCCTCGTTACTCAGGTACCCTGCTGATCTGTCAGACTCTACACTTAAATAGATTTGAAAGGGACAGCAAAAAGTCCTCCAAATACAAAGAATATCCACACCTGTGACCAGTACAATAATTAGGTGTTGAACATCTTAATAAAAGTAGTAATAGTTTGCAAGCTATATAAAAGTACAAATAATATTTTTCTGAAAATATGGATTAACCACCATTAACTTCATTTAGTGAATCTAAATATCAAAAGCAAATGACATATTGTAATTTTTATCTTTCAACAATATTTGTCTGTGAGATTAGGCATAAAAACATATGCGGCATTTTCCCCCATATGGCCTGCTCTAAACTACAGCTCAAACAGCCCATCCCCTTCACATCTCTCAGTGTACTAGACATACTCCCAAACCAGATGTAAATGTCACATCAGCTCCAACCAACATTCCAAAGCCACTAGCGCTAAGCTGCTTCCCCTGACGGGGCTTCAGGAATAGATGGTGATTGAACACGCGTGATGAAGCACCTTATAAAGTACCACAGACCAATGCGAAGACAGGAGTCTAGGTAATGGGTCACGCAAACATTCTACAGCCTCAAATTCAAACATTCACCACTAGACCAAAATCACAAACAGAAAGTCCAAACAAAGGGAAAACACTTTTACATGATCTATGACTATGCCCTAATATTTTAAAATATCACATAACCTTCCCTAACTTTTTCTGGCTCACAGGCAAGATGTGGTACATGCTGATATCAGCTGAAAGGGATAGAATGCCCAGAGGAGGAGGAGGAGGAAGACTTATCAGGGAAGGAACAGAGCTCAGAAATCTTCATTAGCAATCACTTCCACCTTGTAATGAGTTTCAGGTTCAGTAGGGGTGAAATTGCATGCCAAAAAAAAAAAAAATCACAATAAATTATGCTCCGTCTGCACACAGACTAGCCATATCATCACCTGGTTCTGAGCTTACAAGATTGAACTTATCAAACGCGCTACTGAACAAGAGCTTGCCCTCGTTCCCAATGCAACTGACTGCTTCGGTGATTGATTGAGTGTGGCTGAAGGCTCGGTGACACGGAACAGTGATCAAAGACCATATATCAGGGATCAGACATACCAAGCGATTGTTATGGCGCTGGTCAGTAAACATGTCCTTTAGGGGACTGCTAGCAACATGATAACTCTTGAGGCTGATCTGGGCTGGTTTGTAGAGTACCTGCTTCACAGAGAGATTCGTGACAAGGCACCACAAATGCACGTCCCCTCTCTCAAGTAACAGCACCCTGTTCTGAAAAGAAGATTCTATGCCTCTTGGGTCAAGAGAAAAAAATAGTTCTAGGCAGCCTTAAAAGATTTTTAAAGATATTTCTTTAGTGCTCATTCCTATATTTACCAACATCTCATTTCACCCCGAGGCTGTATTTTTTGATTAACACCACAATAAGAGCATACACATATTCCTAATGGTACCAAAGAGGCATTTGCCCACCCAAGATGCTACAAGAGATGGAAATGGCAGAACCACAGGAGTGGGCTTCCTGGGGCCTCGGAGCTCCCATTGTGCCACCGTGATACCAGGCATGGAGCTACAGGACTCCGTGGATCCTTACTTGGGTTCAGGCTTCCTTGGATCTGGTTTCTGATTGCTGTTTTTCCTATTACTTTTTCTCAATGGGAATATATATCCTGCTCCACCATTGTATTTTGGATATATTCTTTTTAATTTTACAGACACAAGCTAAAAAGTCAGAGCGGACTCTAGGATTGAACGTGTGAGAAATGCTGTAATGGTTGAGAGTTTGCAATACCTGAGAACCAAAATCAGGGTGTTAATATTTGCATATGAATTGTTACCCTCAAAGACTCCCATGGGAAGGGCTTCTTTGACTGTCCTTGGCTGGCATGCTTACCTCAGCCCTGAGTTCTGTCCCAGTATCACGTAAATTGCTCTGTAGCACATGCTTAGGCTCTCAGCACTTGAAAGGTGGAGTCAGGAGAATCAGGAATTCCAGGTTGGTTACATAGCAAGTTCAAGGCCCATCTGGCCTGAAGGCCTGTATCTTTTAAAAAGAAGACTGAATAACGAAGGTGCCTACTTCAGCATATAATAGATGACTTTAATGACTCATCAGTGCATTGGTCAGG